>PVIY010038000.1:0-24239 GCA_004026745.1 Myrmecophaga tridactyla | reverse complement strand
GTTGTGGGGTGTAATGTCCTATAAATGTCTGTTAAGTCTAGTTCATTTATTGTAATATTCAAATTCTCTGTTTCTTTATTGACCCTCTGTCTAGATGTTCTGTCCATTGATGAGAGTGGGGAATTGAAGTCTCCAACTATTATGGTAGATGTGTCTATTTCCCTTTTCAGTGTTTGCAGTGTTTGCCTCACATATTTTGAGGCATTCTGGTTCAGTGCATAAATATTTATGATTGTTATGTCTTCTTGTTGAATTGTTCCTTTTATTAGTACATAGTATCCTTCTTTGTCTCTTTTAACTGTTTTACATCTGAAGTCTAATTTGTTGGATATTAGTATAGCTACTCCTGCTCTTTTCTGGTTGTTATTTGCATGAAATATCTTTTCCCAACCTTTACTTTCAACCTATGTTTATCTTTGGGTCTAAGATGTGTTTCCTGTAGACAGCATATAGAAGGTTCCTGTTTTTTAATCCATTCTGCCAGTCTATGTCTTTTGATAGGGGAGTTCAATCCATTAACGTTTAGTGTTATTACTGTTTGGGTAGTACTTTCCTCTACCATTTTGCCTTTTGTATTTTATGTGTCATGTCTAATTTTCCTTCTTTCTACACTCTTCTCCACACCTCTCTCTTCTGTCTTTTCGTATCTGTCTCTAGTGCTCCCTTTAGTATTTCTTGCAGAGCTGGTCTCTTGGTCACAAATTCTCTCAGTGACTTTTTGTCTGCATGGGGCAGTTGCAGCCCGAGAAGTCCCGCCGCTGAATCCAGAGGCTGCCAAGTCTCCATAGAAACCACCACGAAAACCCCCGTTTTGTCCCCTTTCCTCTTTTTCGGTTAGCCCAATAAGCAACTTCTGACTTGCCCAGTTTCGCGTGAGCTGGGGGCCTATTTTTAGTAATCAGAATTTGTTTATTAATGCCGCAATTGGCGCTTGGTTGGACTCAGTCCCCGCTACTCTTTCCTTTCCATACAAGAAGCCGACTATGGGGGAGGGGCGCTGGCCGCAGCGGTGTGGGGAACTCACGGTTCCAGAGACTTGCAATCGGTCTAGCTGCTCCAGACCTGGGCACGCTGTGTGCCCGGTCACTATCGTGGTTCTGGGAGCTGTTCTGTACTGTTTCTGGTTATCTAGTAGCTGTTCTGGAGGATGAACTAAAATGCGCACATTGCTAAGCCGCCATCGTGGCCCCTCCTCTCCAGAAAATGCTATTTTAACAGAAAATGAACAAATACAAATGGATGAACTACTACTATATGATACAAAATGGTTGAATCTTGAAAGCATGTTATGTAAAATAAGCTAGTTATATAAATCACATTTTGTATAATCAAATTTTTATGAAATGCCCCTAAGAGGCAAATTTGTTGAAATAGAAAGTGGGTTAGTGGTTATGTCTGAGAGAGTTGAGGAGAAATGGTGAGTGACTGCTAATATGTATTGGGTTTCTTTTTGGAGTGATGAAAATGTTCTAAAATGAGCTATAATGATTGTTACACAATTCTACCTAAACTAAAACTATTTACCTGCATAATATAGATTAGTGATAAGAGGATATGTGAATTATATTTCAATATTGTTATTAAAAAACAAGAGAACTAGATATATTAAAATTTTCTTGAGTCTTTGAATCCTTTATTTAGTCAATTATCCTCTGTGCAGCATGAAATTATTTTAAGAAAACCTATTTTTATATTGTTTTAAAAAGCTAACTATCTTGAATTCTTCCCCTTTATTCCTGATTCAGGGTTGGCTCCTTGGAGAGGCATTCGGGAATTTCAGACTTTTAAATGCTCCACCACTTCAGTGAAGTTTTCAAATGGAATTCCAGGACAGAAAAAAAAAAAAAAAAAGAAGATGGATTCAAAGAGTTCTGGGTATCAGCCAGGCTTTTATACTTACCATCTCTTATTTTCTTTTCCTCAATGTTAAACTGAGAGTCAACTTACATAACAGAATTGCTTAGACAGTACATTAGGTAATACATGTAAAAGCAATTTGGAAATTCTTGATTAAATATTTATTATTATTATTAGATGGGCATATAGTAGACATTTTTGTGTATTTCAGAAGTTTTTAATCTGGTCTTCCTCTCACGCACATTTTTATGATTTATTTTGACCAAAACAAAAATTTACAAAAAATATTTTTCTATTAATTGTGAATTTTACATTTTTATGTGCCATGTCTTTTCCTAAGAATACTGCCAACACTCATTAATTGAGAAAATATTATAGTTCAATTGATTTAAGTAATACAACAGAAACTAAATTAATAAAATACGGTACCCACATTACCTTCTGTGAACTTAAAATCTAGAAGGAGAAAAATTGCACTTGGATAGCCACTCCATTAAAATGCTAAACTTAAGGAATGATTTAATGATTATCATAAACATTTGCTGAGTGTTGTAGCTGAGTTTATTAACGACATAGTCTATGAGGCAGTTTTAGAGCTACATGTTAATAATTTATCAAGTCTTCTAGTTTAGTAGAAAAGGGCAACATATTTGCATTGCCTGTTCAAGAGACTAATTCCAAATTACAATTGGAATTTGAAATTCCAGAGACTTAAAGCAAATCTGAGGCCTGAAGTTCCTTTTTTTTCTTTTTGAAGTTCCTTTATCTTAATACTGTCTACTCTTATTTCATACTCCAGGTTATATTTACAGGCACCATTGCTTTAAAAACATGCATAATTTAAAGGAAAGATGTTGAAATATTTCCAGCTAAAGTGACTGCGTTATATTAGTAACGTTTAGTCTCCACCATGCATTTGACTAAAATACTATCTTAACTAATTAATCAATTCATCAATTCGCGTCTGAGTTTATTCATGAAATATTTATTACTCAGCTAACATGCACCAGATAGTGTGACAGATGTTGGGAATAAAATGGTAAACCATGATTACAGACCCAGGGAGAGAATATTAATTTTATAATAATAAATTGTAATGTGATAAATGGTAACAGGAAAAATTTTAACAATTTATGCATGGAGTTGAGAAATCTGTTCTGAAGATGGAATAATTTATCTGAAATCTGAAAGATAAGTGAGAGATAACCACTAAATTATAGGAAGCAGAACACTGCAAAGGAAGGATAAAAAAATGTACAAAGGTATTGAGGTACAGAGAACTAGTATTTGAGACAATAAATATAGTGCTAGTGCATCTGGTGATAAATAAATAAAAAGTAATGGAGTGGTATTTGAAGCTAGAGAGGCATTCATGATCTAAATTATGGAGTACTGAGGCAAGACTTCTCAAAGCTACCCTAAATTCATTGTTAATTGATCAAACTATTTTAAAGAATGGTTTGATTTTACATTTTAATGCGACTTGCATTTTATTAGAATTCTTGTGTCCAATAATAAGTGCCTGGACTTTCTGCAATCCACAAAATGTAGGAGATGTAAATTTATCTTAAAACAAAAGGGGCAAGTTTGCAGGAAACACTGTTGACTGCAAGGAGATTTTTCCTTGGCTTCAGGGAAAAACAATTGAGGAAGGCAAGTTAAGAGACCAAAAATGGGGATCATTTATCAGGGAAGAAGGTAGTACTGATGGACACTTTTTTGCTTCCACACAGAGCATTAGGCAAATCAGGGCAACAGGCTTTGATCTGTGAAGAAATTACATTCAGACATGGAGCTATGCAGTATCTCAAAGACCTCAAACATAAGCAGGATTATATTTTTATTTTTGCTGAGAACCTGGGGTTCTTGGTGTCCTGCAAAAAAAAAAAAGTCTAGTCAGAGCAACCTTCTAACTGCATACCAACAAACCAATGTGAATACCTACCTTCAGCCCCTAGCAAAACAATCCTAGCAGCAGGTGATGTCAGGTCCGTGAGTGCAAATGAATTGCCTCAGAGTGGGGTCAGCATATGGTTGGAAGCAATGGGTTTAGATTATCCAGCCCCGTGCATACCTCCCTCCTGACAACTGCAATGGAGAATGGTTGGTGGCCCTCCCAGTGAATAGTGCCTGAGAAGGACAGACTTTATACTGAGGGAAAAGTGGTGTTAGGGAGAAATGGAGAAGTTGCAAGCCTAAGGGACAAACTCTACAACTAATCAATCAGGTAAAACATCCTGACTACACCCTACAATTAACAAGAGCACATGCCCAACTATGGTTTTCATGGGTCCCTTCAGATAGATATGTCAAAGCCACTGGCACTCTCAAGAAAAATGAAGCTATTGATAGGCAAAACCCACAGGATATTCATAGTGCAACATCACAATGAACAGAGGGCAAAATATTGTATAAACAAGGCTACAGAACTAATTAAGCAGGCACAATAGGAATTTCAACCAAGAATAAAATGTGTCCTTAAAGACATAGAAAAAGTTATTGGTAAAGCAGAAAAGGACATATTGATTTAAATAAAACCAAATTATAGACAATACAAATGATAAAATGAATTGTTAAAATAAAAAAGTCAATAGATGGGAGAATAACAGCATAAGTATGAATTACTAAGTGAGAATTCCTAAAGGAACTCTTTCAGAGGAAATTAAAAAATAATGGAGGTATGAAAAAAAATGCAAGAAAAGTTCAGATAAAGTTAATTTAAAACTACTAATGCTTATCTAATAGGGGTCTCACAAAGGAATAGAGAGAATGCAGAAATGGCATATTATGAGTATAAATGTTTTTAAGTATAGGTTACAGAAAACCATCAGACTATTTAGTGTTTCATACGTACAAGAGTTCTGAGGAAGGCATTCTCCATTTGCAGAATGAACATTTGCTCGATGATATGTATTCTCATTTTTAGCTTTTTTCTATCATTGTGCTCTTCTGTTATCTAGACTGGCTTCTTTCTAAAACAGCTTATTCTAAGAAGTTTGTAGATACTTTGTATTTAATTCATTTTCAGAAGAAAAAGCTTCAGAACTCAGTCCTTGAATAAATCCTTCTCTTATGTTTGAGCACATAATGAAAAATTTTCTTAGTACTTTGAAGCAAAAAAGTTGAATTCCAGTTGCTTGTTATTGGACATTCTCTTCACTGCACACAATAGAATTACCTCTAGCTAAGTTAAAAAGGGAGGGGATTATTTTTAGAAAGCATATGAAATTATTGGAATGCTTCAGGAATAGGTTTAAATTAAGTTTCTAGCACAATTCTGAGTAGAGCCCCACATAGCTGGCCTGATAAAAGAGTTTCAGTCACCAGTGACCTCAGATGTATAGGATGCATTTATTTAGATGTATATGTTTCTGTGACCACATCCACCAGAAAAGATAGATCTTGTAACACTCAAGTGAGCTTTCAGGGGATGTTTTTGGAGTAACTTCTTATCATAAAATAAGCAAAAGGGGAGGGATACAAAGGGAAACAAAGTAATGGAAGAATCAAGTATGAATGTGATGAAAAGACCCTATGGTGTTCCCTTATGCTACCAGTCCCCTGGTGATTATGCCATTGTGTAATCCCTGCCTTAGATGTGGATAAGACCTGTGATTTTCTCCTAAACAATTTGGCAGAGTTGGTGCAATATGCTTCCTATGATTATGTCACATTATACAAGACCCTATCTTGCTAGCACACTCATTCTAGAGACTCCCCTTGTTAGCTTGATGAAACATATGTATTTGCGAAGCCCATGCATGAGGAGCTTCTAGGAACCAAGTGTGGCATCCAGCTGTCAGTCAATAAGAAGTCAGGATTCTCAACCATACAAGCTCAAAGAAGTGAATTCTGCCAAAAACCTTAGTGAATTTGGTAGTTGAACCTTCCTAAATCAATCCTTGAGATTAGCCTGGCCCCAGCTAAACCTTCCATTGCTGCCTTGAAAGAGTTCAAGAAGAAGATATATACAAACTTTGCCCAGACTCCTGATTCACAAAAACTTTGAGAAAATAAATCTGTGCTGTTTTATGACCCTAAGTTTGTGGTATTATGTTACACAGCAATAAAGCCAAATGAAATGAATAAATAAATTACAAAAATGTATGTTTCTCAAGCAATGAATCTAAAAGTTATATTATTTAAGCCACAAGAAGATATAAAATAGGAAAAGTGTGATGAGAACTATCAAGAGAGATAGAAGCATGCTAAGATACTTGCCTTCTTTAGGGATAGGGTATAGATATTAGTAAGCTTTTTGCTTAGATAGGAATATATCAGCTTGTTAACTAGTAAGTTATGAGAAAATCCCAATGGAAAACTAAATGTATAATTTACAAATCATCAGGAAAACAACAACAAAAACACAAAAATTAAACCTTATCCTGAGTAGTGCAAGAAAGCAGGCACAAAGAGAAAAAAAATAGGCATTAAAAAATAAAACATCAGTATATAAGGCCCGACACATCATTAGTTATAACAAATGCAAGTAGATTAAGGGGTGTGCTGGTTGAGGCTGTTACTGACCACAGACAGGCCATGTTCTTTTTCCTGATCCAATTCTTTGGCGGCAGATAGATTATTTAGGGTGGGACCTTTTGATTAGATTATTTCCACGGAGTGTAGGTGCGTCTTGAGTCCACTTATTAGAGTCCTTTAAGAGGGAACAATTTAGGAAAAAGCTCAGAGCCAGCACAGCAGAGATATTTGGAGATGTAGAAAGAAACACACACAGGGAATCTGTTTGAAACCAGAAGTAAAGGGCAAGCAGACGCCAGCTATGGACTTTCCCAGCTGACAGAGGTGTTCTGGACACCATCAACCTTTCTTGAGTTACATTATCATTCTTTGAATGCCCTAATTTGGATGTTTTTGTAGCTTTGGAACTGTAAAGTTGGAACTTAATAAATTCCCTTTATTAAAGTCAACCCATTACGGGTATATTGCATTTCCAGCAGCATTAAGAAGCTCAAGTCAGGGGTTAAGAGCATGAAAGCCTTAGACTTTCTTTAATAAAAAGAAAAGTCTTTGTAATATTTTGCCTAAGAAAATTCACAAAACTGTGAACAGAGAAAGTTGGAAAATATTAGATAGAAAATGCGCATAAGGAATAGATGGGCCAAAAGAAAGCTGATAAATTACAACTAATATAAAGATAAAATATTGAAAAAATTATCAGAATATGAAAAGAATAATGTCTGATACTTTCAAAGGTTAAGAATAAACCAAAGTGATAACCAGAATAATTGCAACCATGAGAGCATATTCCTGAAAATATAATGTATCAGCAGATAGACTATAAGAGGAAATAGAGAAAGATGCACCTTGAAGATAAGCAGATTATGGTAAATACGGATATCTATAGATATATTGATATATACATTCACACTAAGGAACACACATACATGTATAAAAAATTAAATTTATAGATATTTCTATAATTATCTGTCAAATATCTATTAAAAATCAGGAGTTCACACTAATATCTACATTTCCAATGAAATACCTGAGAGTAAAATCTAGTTTTCTGACTTTACATTTCATACTCCTCTTACTTCCTTCTTGATTGTAGAATATTATAATGAGACACATTGTTGTCTCCAAAATGATCTTTTTCACAAAAAATTCTCAGTTTCACAAAGTTTGTGCTTTTCACGTTTTTGATATGAGTTAGTCATCTAAACAATTCATGACCTAATCAGAAATTACTTTGTGTTGTTTTGTCTCATAGCTTTTTCGGTATTTAATATCATTTGGTTTAACATCTCAGCCAAAACCTACATTTTTGGTATTCTCTCACATGTGTGCTTTGTTATTGAATCATCAAAAGGATCTTATTTATCACCTACATTATTCTTTAAAAATAAACATGAGGCAAAAAAAATAAAATGTGAGGCAGAATCATCTTCATATTTGACAATATAATTGTTCTATAAATTATTATGTTCTAAAAGGGTATGAACTCTGTAAATACTCTTAACTATATTAATAGAACAGAGTGTGTTAATGTGCTGGTTTGAAAGGAAGTATGCCCCCTAGAAAAACCATGTTTTAATCAAAATATCATTTCATAAAGGTAGAATAATCTCTACTCAATACTATATGTTTGAAACTGTAATCAGATCATCTCCCTGGATGATGTGATTTAGTGAAGAGTGGTTGTTAAACTGGATTAGGGGACAACATGTCTCCACCCGTTTGGGTGGGTCTTGATTGGTTTATTGGAGTCCTATAAAATAGGAAATATTTTGGAGAATGAGAGATTCAGAGAGAGCAGAACGATGTAGCCATGAGATGCAGAGAGTCCACGAGCCAGCAACCTTTGGATATGAAGAAGGAAAATGCCTCCCGGGGAGCTTCATGAAACAAGAAGCTAGGAGAGAAAACTAGCAGATGATGACACCATGTTCTCCATGTGCCCTTCCAGCTGAGAGAGAAGCCCTGACTGTGTTCACCATGTGCCTTCTCACTTGAGAGAGAAACCCTGATCTTCATCGGCCTTCTTGAACCAAGGTATCTTTCCTTGGATGGATGCCTTAGATTGGACATTTCTATAGACTTGTTTTAATTGGGACATTTTCTCAGCCTTAGAACTGTAAACTAGCAACTCATTAAATTCCTCTTTTTAAAAGCCATTCTGTTTCTGGTATATTGCATTCCAGCAGCTAGCAAACTAGAACTGTTATTAATAAATATTTACACCATTCTTATTTTCACTGTTTGACATCATCTTATGTAACTCTTCATGTGTTGGATTTAGAATTCAGAATTGGATCTAAGTTACAATTTTAAGGTTCCCAAACTAAATTGCTAAGAAAAGAATGGCTGCTAGATGTTTTTACCTAAGTAAAACATGTACAGGGTGGGTCAAGGTGGCTCAGCAGACAGAGTTCTCACCTGCCAGGCCAGAGACCCGGGTTCGATTCCTGGTGCCTGCTCATGCAAACAAAACAAAACAAACAAACAAACAAACAAACAAAAACCCATGTAGGGTGGCACCTATGGAATCACGCTATAGAATATTCAATTTATAAGCCTAAAATATGCGAAAAAATCCACGTTTGAATAGGCTAATTTGTTCTAAATAAACAGGGAGTAACAATAACAAAAAAGACTATTTTCCAATTCCAAAAAAACAATAAAGATACAATAAACAACTTTTTGGTTAATTTTTCATTTTTTCCAAAACAATTTCTTCCACCCTCAGTATTTTGAAAAATATTTATTGCCACTTTCCTAAACACTTTTTCACAAATATGTTTCTTTATTTTTAAAATTTTCATAGAGAGGAATTGTTTTTGCTTTATTAATAAAAAGTTGGCTTGTGTATGAGCATTCTTAGAAGAGACATCTAAGACAAATCAAAGTGAATTTCTGCTTTCAAACTGGTAATTAATGTAAAATTTCATTTAAGTCTCTACCATAGGTAGACTGGATGTTTCAATAAATTAATAATGCAACACAATTTGGGAAAATAGTAAGAAATGGTAAAAATCAAACCCAGAGTGTGTGTTTGGAGAAAAGAGAGTAAGAGAGCATTGCCTAAAAGCAGCACGCCTCATTATTTCTTTATTGCATGGCCCAAACAGTCTCAGCCTTCTCTGTGCACGTAATTCCAAATGCCTGGTCTGTTCAAGATGATAAGTTGCCCAAAGTCCAAACTCTGGAATTGCAACAGATTTGCATTATTAAAAGGAGAGATTCATAGTTAACTAATATCAATACATATGTAAATTTTATATACACAACTCATACATAGATGACTCATTCTAATATTTTCCTGTGACTAAGTTTCATTATAAAATCCAAATATATTTTAAGTAATTCTACTTATTTTGCTGCCTTTATGATGCTTGAGGATTCAGGAAATAGCTATCAATTAAGCAAATACTGTCTTTAGCATAAATGCAGGGTACAGAAAAAAAGAATTATAAAAATATCCAACACATAATTTTCTGTGATCCTTAAAACTGTTCCTGAGGAGCTATCAATGAGGAAAAAAAATTGAGGCATATAGAATATGATTTTTAAGTTCCTTTTTCAGCTCTAAGTTTCCTTAATTTTTAACTGTGTAATTCTAAGAATTGAATGCATTTTAAAGTTACACCAAATCAGTGCATATTATTACAAAGTACAAAGGCATAAATGAATTCAAGGTGTCAGTCCATTTTGGATTTTGGGGCTTTTATACTATTTTCTTTAGTTGATTTACCAGACAGCTACTTTGGGCTGTCCTATCTTGGTGGATCTATCACACATTGTTAGAAGGCTGAAGTAGTGTATCCTTTTCTAAATCAAATTTGCATTAACCAGATTTTTAGGGACTGACTGATAACAAGAAGAAATAATTGAATTGACACACAGGGTTATATAAAGCAGGGTTAATATTCAAAATACTCAATAACCGGTATATTATGGGGACAAAAAAATAAGATTGGATACTAGTAATGGTGTATATGCCTGATTATGAGCTCTGTCGCCAAACTGGAAAACTTGCTTAGCAGATCAATTTATTGATATGGTTAGGTAGCTATAAAAGAGGAAGCCAAATTACAATCAGAATATTTCTTGGAGAGAGGGGAATAAAATGAAGATACTTAGGGATCACTTAAAGTTGATAAGCATTGCCAGAAATCAACAGCATCCCAGAAAACTACTAGCAGGCCTCCCATCATGACATCTACACAACTCAGCTCTCTTATGCCAAACACTGAGTAACTTTGTCTTCCCTCTGAAAATGCTAGTGCCTTGTTTCATATAGCTATTTATGTATTAGCTTAAATAAATAAATTTTGCAATGATAATGGTTTCAAACCAACATTCTCCCTTAGAATTTCACAAAATAATTTTAAAAGCAATTTTAGTTGAGATTATCTTTTCCAAGGTTACCAAACATTAGTAGCAGTAAAATTAAAACCCGCACTCTAGAGTCTCCTCACACAATTTTCTTTGCTTGCAGAACACTATTATGCAAGTAAACATGATTGATGAGTCTTCCCTCCACATGGTGATCAGTACATTCAGGTTCCTTGTGTCTTGTGGCTGTTTCATTTGCTGGGTCCATAGCATTCAACTAGCGGAAGGTAAAGGAGCCCTGCTTCTATAAACCCGGGACTAAAAGTGATGTATATCATTTATCTCCATTTCACTGGGAGAGAAATGGGACCCATGGTTAAATCTAACTTGAAGGGCTGTCTAAGAACTGTAGTCCCTAGTGAGAAGCCAACTTCTAGCAACCACTCTACTCTATGAAGGGACATCATACATTTTTTTGGATAATCAGCTATCTGTGCCAAATGTGGATTATGAATTTTATTTTATGTAGCTGAGAGTTTTGTCTCATAAAGGTTATTTGTCCATTACTGCTCATCTAGTAAATAATAGAGCTGCGATCAGAAAATAAATCTGGGGGTATGAGGATAGTTCAGGGATAGAATTCTCGCCTGCCATACAGGAGACCTGGGTGTGATTCCGGGCCAAAAACCTCCCCCAAAACAAACAAACAAGCAAGCAAGAAAACAAACAAACAAACAAAACAAACAAACAAAACAAACAAACAAAAATTCAAGAAATAGTGCTGCAATAACGGGATATTCATGTGGGAAAAGAATGAAATGTGATGCCTCCATACAGCCTACAAAATAAAAATAAATAAATGAATAAATGATAAACAAATAAATCTGTCTCTCCACTCTCCAGAGTCCCACCCCCACAGGGGAAAAAAAAATGCTCATTTTTTTTTCTACATTGTCATTTAGCATTAGGTCACATAATTATTAACATCTAATAATTGAAACATATTGACATTATTTATAAATTACTGTTTATTATGTCTTAAAACGCACACTTTTTTTTTCTTAGCCTGAATTCTCCAAAGGATAAAATCTGAAACAGACAGAATTTTCACTTCTACTTTGTTTGGCAGTAAAAATAGGATGGGAGTGAGGTAGTGAAGGAGGGACAGTGTGCTGGTTTGAAGAACATATACTCCAGAAAAGCCACATTCTTTTAATCTCCATCCAATCTTGTGGGGGGGAGGCATTGATTCAATTATTTTGTGAAACTGTGATGGCACCCATTCAAGGTGAGTCTTAGTTTATTGGAGTCCTTAAAAGAGCTCATGGATAGAGCTCAGAGCGAACCCAGAGAGAAGACACATGTTTGGAGAGGCAGAAGGAAGGTCTCCTGGCAGAAGCCAGAAGGGTCACAGGAGCGGAGTGAGCCATTCTGAAACCAACCCAGGAGTGCCAACAGACCACCAGGTGCCTTCCTGTGTGGGAAAGAAACCTGGATGCTGCCTTTCATCCAAGAAGGGATCCTTTTGTTGGTGCCATGACATGGACATACTCACAGCATTAAAATTGTAACTTGTACCTCAACAAATCCCCTTTATAAAAGCCAATCCATTTCTGGTATATTACATCCTGGCAGTTTTAGCAAACTGAAAGAGAGCCAACCTTGAGATGTATATTTGAGCTGACTCTTTGGCCACCTGTTGGGTACATGGGATTATGCCCCCAAGAAGCCATACAACCTGCACATCAGGACGTTACTTTCAGATAGAGTCAAGGGGAAAAATTTATTTATAAGGCCTTCATCTTCTGTTGGTCGGAGGGTCATTCCCATAGGCAACAATCCCTTGCATACCTGTTGTGCAGGTGTTAGCCTAGGTACTAAATCATGGCTTACTGACTTTGTCAAAAGGGAAAGACTAGGCAGAACTCAGAAGGTCTGTAGGGAGGGCATGAGAGGAGGTACTGTCCATTTTACTTGTGTGAAGTTAGCCAAAGTGCACATAAAGGTAAATCAAGAGCAAGGTGAGGTTGAGATGATCAGGTACCTGATAAAATCTCTTCCCACAAAAAGTCTATAATGCTTAATGTGTAGTTTCCTTAGTTATATGTTTTAATTGGTGTGATTTAGACTATGAAATAAATGCATCATAGTTCACAATATTTCTAATGAATGCATATTATCCCACAAATCAATATTTTTTCTAATAATGTCTCACACAACTTATTTACTATCCACTTATCCTGAATCTCTCACACAAAACTTTAATGTGTTCTATTCTAGACATTTAAACATTTGTATAATCATTAATAAGTTCTTTCTGAACACAATAAAATTTATTAATCTGAACATTAGGAGAGAGAAAATTAACAATTTAAATTAATTCTCTTCAAACTGACATTTGGAAATGTCATGGAAGGTCATTCTCAATTCACATTGAGAAGATTCATCAAATATCACCTTTGAAAATTTTCTTAGTTTTTCAGAGCCCTTATGACATATCTGACACACTGGGTTGGCTTAATAAATGGGAACATTTTGGGTGACAGACTTGAAGCTTGGTGAAGTCCAAAATCTAGATATTGTCAAGGCTATCTTTCTTCCCCAAAACTGTAGGATTTTTGTCCTGGTTAGCAGTGATTGTTGGGTTTCTTTGACTTTCTTGTCACATGATGATGCCCTCTCCTTTCTTTCTGGGTTGCTGTTGACTTCTGGCTTTGGGCTTCTTTCTGGACTTTCTTCTTATAAGGCCTCTAGTAATTCAGATTAACTCACCCTCCTTCAGTCAGGCCACACCTTAACTATAAATATTATCCTCAAGAGGTCCTCTTCACCTACAGGAATGCACATTAAGATTAGGAATGAGTATAAATTGTGATATATAATTCAATCAACAATAGAAATCTTATAGTACACATATTTTCAGTTAGTGTTGGGGATTGAATCATGTTCCCCACAAGGCATCTTCCAATCCTTACCCCCTATCCTGGGAACATAAACTCACTTGTAAATAGGATTTTAGAGCATCTTATTAGCATGATGCCAAATTGAATAGAGTGAACTTTAAACCTGTATGACTGGAGTCCTATAAGAAGAGAAAATATAGACAGAGACACAGACAACTGAACAGGTTAAGTAAAAAGAAGAGAAAGACAGATGGCCATATGAAGGAGGCAGAGATTGATTGCCAGTAATGACCACCAGGGTGCTACACACTTCAGAGAAAGCAGTGCCTGATGATGGCTTGATTTTGGACCTCTGATCTCCAAATTCCTATTGTTTAAGGCAACAGATTTGTGGTATTTGTTATAGTAACCTTGGTAAACTAAGACAGTGAGTCAGCCATTATTGTCACACTTAAACACAATTGTGAACTGCTTACATATCTGAGAATGACGTGGTGTTTCAAATGAATCCATCCATATAGAAACACAGGATATTCAAAGACCGAATTTCTGACTTGAGTCCCATAATAACAATGATGTAATTTTCTCAACTTAAAATTAGAATGCAACTGAAACATTGTGATTTATATTAAAGATGTTTTTATTAATATCATACATTGCATAGATTAATGTTTATTTATTGTTAAAATGATGCCAATGTGAATAAACTGGTACTTTGTTTCCTTTTACTGAAATACATACATACCCACACCCACATTATTTTATATTATGCATTTTGTACTTGATTCTGGTTAATTCAAATCTAAATTTATTGTATAAACAACTAATTCAATCATTCATTTATTCACTCCAAATATTTATTAAGGATATAAACATGACACTGGGGAAACAATGATAAAACAAACATAGATAAAGATCAAAGATACTATCACTGCCTTTACCTAAATATATTTACATTCTGAGGTAGGGTAAATAAACTGAAAGTTATATTATATTATGGATTTAAAGTTCTACAAAAGATGGGGTTGGAGAAACAGATTTTAATTTGATAATTTAAGAAGTCTGGATGAGATCACCGAAGGAGGCTTCATAGGGGAATAAAAGATGTGCAAATCAAAGATCTGAGGATACTACATACCTAAGAATTTTACTGATGATGAAGTAACTTGAATGAGCCTAAGGAAAAGTAGTCAAGAAAGATAGAAAGAGAAGCATAGATAACTAATATTTCTGAAAGCAATGAAAGTGTTCTTAAGAAGATTGCAATGGTTAATTTTACATGTCAACTTGGCTTGGCTATGGTGTCCAAATGTTTGGTCAAATGCTAGCCTTGAACTTGCTGTGAAGGCATTTTGTAGATGGGATTAACATCTGCAATAAGCTGAGTTTAAGTAAAGGAGCTTATTCTCAATAATGTTTGAGGAATTCATCTAATCAGTTGAAGGCTTCTAGAGCAAATAACTGAAGATTTTAAAGAAAAAAATTCTACTTCAGACTGCCATATTTACTCTTGTGTGAGTTTCCAGAATGACAGCCTCCCTAATGGATTTTGGGACCAAGACTATAACCAACTCTTGGCAGAATTTCTAGCCTGACACCTGTTCTATGGATTTTGAACTTGCCAGTCCCCACAATCTCATGAACCAATTTCTTAATCTCTCTCTCTCTCTCTCTCTCTGTATATTTACATACATACATACATACATACATACATATGCATGTATAACTCTATCTTCTTGGTTCTCTTTATCTGGAGAATCCTGAACAATGCAAAGGTGAGCAAAATCAAGAACATCACAATTCAGATACAAGCACTCACTTTGCAGTTAAAAGAACATTTATTATCTTTAAAAAAAATGATTCTAAAGTTTATGAAGGGAAAGAAATGAAACAACAAAGTTGTTTAATGCAAGGTTGCGATCAGCAGACCAATGCTTCCCAAAGATGTCCATGCTCTATTTCCAGGAACCTATGACTATCTTAGGTAATAATCATCAGGGTGAAAGGGAATTTACAGATGTATTTAAATTTATGCACCTTGAGATGTAGAGATTGTCTTTGATTTCTGATGTCGTCCAACCTAATCAGATGAATCCTTGAAAGTGGAGACTGCTTCCTTGCTGTGCTCACAGAAAGAGACAGCACAATGGAATTGGGTCAGGAAGATATTATGTTGATGGTTTTGATGATGGACTAAAGGGGTCATGAGCAAAATAGTGCTGGTGGCCTCTAAAGGGTAGTGTGCTGATTTGAAAGGATTATGTACCCTAGAAAAGTCATGTTTTAATCCTGATCCAATTTTGTGGGGGCAGCTATTTCTTTTAAACCCTATTTAGAACTGTAGTTTGTAGTCTTCATTAGATTACCTCCATGAGATATGACTCTACACATTACAGGTAGATCTTGATTGCTGAAATCCTTAAAAAGAGGAAGCATTTTGGAGAGAATCCATTTTTAGAGCCACGAGAAGGCCATGAGAACCACCAGAGCCCATGAAGTCAGAGACTCTGCCAATTTGAAAGGATTTATGTACCCTAGAAAAGCCATGTTTTAATCCTAATCAATCTTGTGAGAGCAATGTTTTTTTTTCTAAATCCCTATTTAGCATTATAGGTTAGAAACTTGATTAGGTTTTCCCCACAGAGATATGACTCAATCGATTGTGGGTATTAAACTTGATTCTATGTGGATATTGGTTAGTTTACTGGAATCCTATAAAAGAAGAAATATTTTGGAGAAATCTTCAGAACACTGCAGACCCATGAAGCAGAGTCCACCAGTCAGCGACTTTTGTAGATGAAGAAGGAAAACACCTCCTGGGGAGCTTCATAATGCAAGAAACTTGGAGAGAAAGCCATGAGGAACTGCATGCTCACCATGTGCCCTTCCAGTTGAGAGAGAAATGCTGAACACCGTTGGCCTTCTTGAACAAAGGTGGCTTTCCCTGGATACCTTAGATCAGATGTTTCTATAGACTTGTCTTAATTGGGACATTTCCATGGCCTAAAAACTGTAAACTTGCAACTTATTAAATTCCCCTTTTTAAAAGCCATTCAGTTTCTGGTATATTGCATTCCAGCAGCTAGCAAACTAGAACAGAAACCTTTGGAGATGAAGAAGGAAAATGCCCCTGGGAGAGCTACATGAAACAAGAAACATGGTGAGAAAGCTAACAGATGTTGCCATGTTCACTATGTGCTTTTCCAGTTGAGAGAGAAATCCTGAACTTCATTGGCCACTCTTGAGTGAATGTAAACTCTTGTTGATGCCCTAATTTGGACATTTTTATAGACTTGTTTTAATTGGGGCATTTTCACTGACTTAGAGCTGTATACTTGCAAGTTAATGAATTTCCCCTTCTTAAAAGTCATTCTATTCCTGGTGTATTGCAATCCAGCAGCTAACAAACTAGAACAGGTAGAAAATCAAAGAAAGGGATTTTTTTCCTATAACATCCAGAAAAGAATGCAGCCCTGCCTTGATTTTGGTCTACTGAGGCCCATGTTGTACTTACAAAACTATAAGTTAATTAATATGTGTTGTTTTAAGCCCATTACATATATAGTCACTTGCTAATGTAGCTATAAAAATGTATTACAAAGGTAGAGGGTGATCAAATGTGCAGGGTGAATAATAAAGAAGGTCAACTAAAAGGCAAATGGTAAACTCTATATAGTTAAGGTATCAAAAATTTAAAGTTTGAATACTGAAAATGTTTAAGAATATGAGTAGCAAGAATAAAATAAGATGAAAAGTAAAACAAAAGGATATGCTAAAGTGGGAATAGAATATTAAAGCTAAACTTATTTTAAGTATTCATAAGTATTATCTGAATTATTATATAGGAATGTAATTGCCACTTTTTGATTACTTTACCATTCCATTCATAAATTAGTTAATTGAACTAACCCTCACATTTGCTATAGCTCAGAAGGCAGAAATAACTTAAAAAACAGAGCTTACATCAAAAATATTTCTAGAATTTTATAGCAAAAATTTAATTGCAGCAATCATATCAATTTAGAAGAGTCATTCAAAATATATATGCATATCATTTTATAGTTTCCTCTACATCTATATCTATATCTACAGCATTATTGTCTTCAAAAAGCAGCAATTTTTTTCACAAACTTTCATACTATAGTATTTGAAAAAGCACAATACTGAAAAAAATGTTTCCTCGTTTTAAATTCTTGAGTCAACTTGTTCATTTGAGTTAAGTTTTATTTTCAGGATTAGAGAATTTTATTCAAGGTTTCATATACTATATTTGAATGTTTCATTTGTTGTCAAAGTGCAAAATATATAACAGCTTCCAATTTTTAAGCTCTAGAGAAATTGCACTGTTTATCTGATTTAAAATAGGCTATTATATTATGGTCCAAGAGACAGAACTAAAAATAAACTTGCTGACATCAGTTTGTTCCCTAGCAGATACTATCAATAGAAAGCTTCTTATGACATGTTAAATAAAGCCTTACTGAAGACTGAATTTAAGAAGAAAAGGAGCGATGACCTGATTAAAAATTTTACTGGGCAATAAGTCAAATCTTCTTCCACTCAATGTCCACTGGGTCAATCCCATAAGCTCAGCTATCTTCAGGACTATATAAACGCTTATTCCCAGGTGCAAAAAACAAGATACTTGCAGCACAGCAATAGCAAAGGAGCTTTCTGACTGCAGTGTGTTCATTTTGTCCCTGCTTTGCTTGAATGAGTTCCCTTATGTCTCAATACAATATCCAGAAGGCCACCCAGGAAGCCTCACTGCCCATATGAAAACAAACTGAAAACACCAACATTCGGATGATAGACTCTACCAAAGCTCAAAATTAAATGATCAAGTTTTCACTTACTGCAGACCCCCATGGGTCTCTAAGTGCTTTATTTCTGGCCATAAAAGCATGTGTATTGCCTGCTATAGACAAGCTTGAAGTGTTGTAAAATTAATGTTCTGGGGCCACATAGGAGCCTTCAATGAAGGACAGGTGGAGAATTTGCTTCCTTAAGCCAAAGAGAGTAATGTGTTCTGAGTTCACCCAGAGACTCATTTGCAAATAGCAATAAGCTATTTGATAAAGTTCTTTTTATGTGCATTGTTCCCTTTTCCATCTGTGCTGATTTGAAGCTGTTCTGTTCCCCAGAAAAGACCGCATTCTTTTAATCTATTCCTGTGTTTGCTGACCTGTTTAAGAGGATCTTTTGGTAGGTTATTTTAATTGAAATGTAACTTATCCCATTCAAGGTGGATCTTAATCCTTTTACTAGAGTCCTTTATGAAAGGATAAAGGACACAGAAAAAGCTGAGAGCTCAGAGAGAAACACCCAGCAAATTTTAGAGAGAAAAGCCCCAGATAGGACCACAGAGGAAGCACTGGAATCAGAAGCTGAAAAAAAAAAGAATTCTAGGAGCAAAGAACCAGCAGATGCCAGCCATGTGCCTTTCCACATGGCATAGTTGTTTTCAGATGCTGGCAACCTTTCTTCAGAGTCCAGGTAACACCCTTTTGATAATTTAATTTGGACATTTTCATGGCCTAAGAACTGTAAATCCTAAGTTAATAAATCCCCATGCAAAAGCCAACCCATTTATGGTATATTGCATTCTGGGCAGCTTTAGCAAATTTAAACACCATCTCACTTTTCAGCTGTCCACCAGTGACTTCCTTGATTCTTCCCAAATAAACTATTTGTACCCAACCCTTTATCTGAGTGTCTGCTTCTATAGAATTCCAGTCTAAGTAATGAGGCAGTACCATAAATCCTTGTTAAATAATTCCACTAATACAATTTCTCCTCAAAAGACATAAAACTTCACCTGTAAATAACACCTCAAGATCATATTTAAATATAGCTTTGTTCCTTAAGTCTTAACTATTTCAGTTATCAGACAGCATTTGGAACAAATCACTTAATTTGCCATTGTAGATCATCAGAGGAAGTAATTGGCTTTCATTTGAGTGATATATTATAAGAAGATATTTTTAAAACCTAGGATCTAATTAGCATGTGAAATGCTCACGCTATTTGAAATATATATGAAATGAGGCAGACTAAGGAAAAAAGTATTAGTGTTCTCTTCTCATACTCAACCCCTATGATCCTTGATTAGCATGACAGGTTGGATCTCCCATATTATCTTTTCCTCCATTTTATTCCTTCCAGGGGAACAAAGGTTTGCTTCTTTTACTTGAGCAAAAAGTTAAAATTGAAGGATATTTTTCTCATAGCTATTCAACAGTAGGGGGAGCTTTTAGCTTGTAAAGAGCAGAATAGTTTTACTAACTTATTTTTTATTTTTTTGGCAGAGAAAACCAGAGAAATGAAACAAAATGGTGTTTTCAAAATAAGTTTTTGAAGAATTTAGGAGTCTATGATTCCATTTTCATGGATGACATGATAAAGTTGAACTTGTCATGCACTTAAAGAGCACATTGGTAAAGGAAGCCTTGTTTCTTGCTGACTTAACTGAAGTTGGCTGATCACTTTATTGGATTACAGAATGTGGTTTATATTCTGGAACAAATCTGAGGATATTCTGAAGTTCCTGAAATTATGTTACACTTGTCAGTTTCCCTTTTCCTAAAGGACACAGACATTTGACAAAAAACAGTGAACAACAAACAATTTTCTATTTCCAAAATGAATTAAGTAACTAAATAGTTAATTGTGAATTTGCCCGACTTTCAAAGAATACAGTCTAAAGAAATATGCGTGTATATTTGAGCATACATCAAGAATTTATAAGCATTCTCAATAAATGGTCAATTTACTCAAAGGAAAATTCTTAATTTCTTATCTTATATTGAAGTTTTCAATGATTTCCAAGCAGCTTCAATATAGAATGGGAAGATATATATATATATGATTTGAAATTGTGTATGAGGAAAGTCAGTGAAATCATACTCAATGACCTGATATTGTAAATACCGACTTGAGAGGAATAAAAATGTTATGAGGATTTGTTTTCCTTTTACCAGAGACCATATCTTCTCCTTGAACATTTTCTTTTTTATATAAACTGCATCATTCTTTGTTTGAATTCCTCCTGACACAGAATTCTTATTTCTGAAAGTATTTATAGAAGCAGCATGGTGCAGTAAAAGTAGCACAGCTTTGAAGTCATAAAACTTGGGCTCACAAAGGATGGGGATTTACAATTAATGCAAACATATTATGTCTAGATTCTTTATGTACTTTGCACTTGTTATTCCATTTAATTTGACCCACAAACAACATAATGATTCATCATAAATTGCAGATAACAGCATACACCTGAGACCGGGTTTCTGGGTTTAAATCCTGATTAAACCATTTCCAAGGTGGTGATCTTGGGCAGGTCACCTCTCTGTGCTTCAGTTTCCTCACCTGTAAAAGTGGGAATGATAACAGAATTTAGATTATAAGGTTATTGTGGGAACAAATCATTTATTATTTGTAAAAGGTCTAGAATATTATTTGGCAATTATGAGCACTAAATAGTGCTTTTTAATTTATTTTTTAACCCATGATGAATTAAAGTTCACAGAGAATTAGAAGGATAATGAGAACTGTCTGTAAATAGGTTATTTTTCTAATGGATTAATCATGGATTATTTAAGATGTGAATAGTAATGCTTGTTCTTATGTTATAAAATCATGAGGCAGTAAACTGTCCAGGGTCCCACAGATGATAAAAGGAAAAAGAAGAATTAAAGCTCAGTGCCTGTCAGATAGAAGACATGCCATGCATATTTACATGGAAGATGAATGACTAAGTTAATAACCTGTCTGACTTCTGACTCAATTATAGTAGATCGAGTGGCATAAATATCAATTGAAGTAAAGCTTTTGTTCTCCTTATGAAAAGTTGGATGAGGGCACCACCTGCCCTGTCAACCACCAGTCCATTATGTGACTTTCACATGATAAATGTGATGGGATATGGGGAAGTGTTTTAAAAACTATAAAGCCTATTGAAGGATATGTTGTTATCTGGTGGGTGCTATGGTGTGTGTGAGTTAAAGACAAACCAGGCTGTGAACCTTGCCTCTTGTACTTGCTGGTTTTATGACTTTGTTAAATTACTTAACCTCTTTAAACTTAAGATTTCTGTAGGGTAAGTGTAATACTTCCCAGCTTAAAAGAATACAATATATGCAGACAATATATACAAATTACTTAGCCCCATCTTTCTCATATGTTCGTTAACATAGAAATTATTCAGAAACAGCTAGCCATTACTATCATAATGTTACTGTTATCATTATTATTGATGTAGAAAGAAATGTTTGTAGTTGGCATTTCTTCAGAGAAATAGCAAAGGCCAGGCATGTTTCCCCATTCTGTGACCATGGCAAACATTGCTGATTTACTACAAACTTTCTCTTCCCAGTGCTGCAGGAAACCACTACTGACTAGAGTGATAAACAGGATGCATATCATTTGTTGCTTTTCTCTCTTACATTTGTTATCATAGAACACATTAAATATGAGTAATGAAAATTATGAGTGCCTCAAATATATTTATATATATATATACATTTTCAAATATATTTTTAAAAGATTCATGATTTCTTCAATAAACTTGAAAATATAATTTTTGTACAAGAGTGAATAGTCCACCAGTAATTGCCAGAAAGATGTCATATTATGAAATTTATCTTATTTAATCCTTTCTTTCATGACTATAAAAACTCTGTTTTTGAGATGAAGAAACTGATACATCATGAGGTAAGTAACAAATTCAAGGTCACACAGCAATTGCATATTGGAATAAAGGGCACAAGTCTCATGACTTCTAAACAACAAGGCTGCAAATTTTCATATGACCACAGGGTTCCTAGAGAATGAAGAAAGTCATGTCTTTCATGAGACCTCAAAACCCAGCTCAAATCTGACCTCCTTGCTGAAGTTTTCTTGTGTAATTCAATTCTTTATTCTCCTCAACATCCACTTATTTTAATAGTTAATTAATATTTTAGTAACTATGTTTAATAGTTTATTACAATATAATGATGTCCTTAGACTCATACTCTAATTATTGTAATATAAGAGGAAATTTAAGAAATATACTTAGCAATGTTAAACTATTCAAAAGAACTTAGAAGCAGGAAAGGTCATTTCCATTTGTTTGATCTGAAATTAATTTATACAGAAAGTGGTATCTGTTCTGAGCTGTTAAGATGGCAAAGGCAAAAAGAAAGAAGAAAAAAGTAGAATTACTTAACAATAGAGTGTACTTAGTTTTGCTAAGATACTTGAATCCATACTGGGAAGTTGTGGGATATAAAATTATGTGAACATATGAGGGATAGACAGAGCATAGATTTTGGGTTTTTGTGGTTATGGCAGAGATAGTGCTAAACTGGTCCCTTCCCAGAGCCTTAGTCCCTCACCCCAATTCAGGAGATATCTGAAGGGTTTTCTCAGTTGTTGTGAATGTATCACAGCCTAACTTCTCCCTCTGCTTAACCTTATTTATTTTTACTTCCCTTCTCCTACAGATGTTAATCTGTGAGTATTCCCAATAAACTTCATTCACTCTAATCCCTGAATCAAAGTCTGCTTACTTAGGATTCTGGCTTTCAATAGTTGTAGTTGATAGGAAACCAAGGGATCAAAGAATGTTTTGCAAACAAAAAGATGTTTTAGAGAGTTTATACAATTTCTTTTCTCAAGATGGCTGACAGTTCAAGCTTTCATTCGGCTCCTTTCCAAAATGCGAACAAAACAATACCAGAGGAATAATCCTATAACATCAAAAAAGAGGGAAAGCTCAATGAAAAAGTTATTTCAACAAGCTTCAGCAAGATAGAAGGAATATGAAAGTCACCATTGATGAAAAGGAAAGCAAAAGTGGGGGTATTCTAGTTTGCTAGCTGCTGGAATGCAACACACTAGAGATGATTGTCTTTTAATAAAAGGAGATTTATTTATTTAGTTCTTCAGAGGAAAGGCAGCTAACTTTCAACTGAGGTTCTTTCTTATGTGGGAAGGCACAGGGTGATGTCTGCTGGTCTTCTCTCTAGGCCTCTGGGTTCCAACAACTTTATCCGGGGTGATTCCTTCCTGTGTCTTCAAAGGCCTGGGCTGAGCTGTGAGTGCCAGGATGAGGTATGCTGAGCTGCTTGGATTGTGCTACGTTGAGCTCTCTCATTTAAGCACCAGCCAATTAAATCAAACATCATTCATTGCCACAGGTATGCCTCCTAGCCGATTGCAGATGCAATGAGCAACAGATGAGGTTAACGTACCATTGGCTCATGTCCACAGCAATAGAACTAGGTGCCTTCACCTGGCCAAGTTGACAACTCAATCTAACTACCACATGCCCACCCCTTGTCAACTTGGCAACTACACGCATCACTTTAAACAATATTAAGGTGCAAAAAAATTCTCTTCTGGCTGTGGACCTATGAATCTCAAAACAATTTATCTGGTGCCAATATGCAAAGGAGGACATTCACCGGATACAGCTTTTCATTTCCATAGGGATAAATTGGAAAGAACACAAGAGTTGCAAGACCCAAACAGTTCTGAAAACCTGCAGGGCAAACTCCACTGGATTTCAGTCTGAAAACCATTTATCCTTAGGTTTTAGAAGGTGGCAGTCTCACCCTTTCCAAGGGCCTGTGCAATGGCCCACCTCTTTCCAAATCAACCTTGGGGAACATTGAGGAGACTACCTTTTTCTCGGCTCCA
>PVIY010037999.1:0-24237 GCA_004026745.1 Myrmecophaga tridactyla | reverse complement strand
ATAGAATATGAAGGTGGAATGTACAAGGCCTGGAAGGCTTTTTGGGGGGCTGATCACTGTAAGTGACACATTCTGTATGAAGAGGGCTTGTAAAGTCTGAGATGTTTGGAGTTCATCCTGGAAGGAAGGTGAGTCCCACAACAGGAGGGACAAAGCTGGATACGCTGCTATATATACCTATATAAATACATATACCTATATATATATACATAGGGTATATGTGTTTTTAGTTAAACAAAAGATGTGTGAACAAACATCTGGATTTTTCTTAAACCAGTGGAAATAACAAAAGCAAAACAGGGGAAGCTATGCACCTCAAGGGAGAGGCTTTGTTTTGCCTGCTGCTATCTCCCCAGAGTCTAGGACACTCAATAGATATTTGTTGGATGAATGGATGAATTGGATGAAAAGATTTGTATGTTTTAAGACCATCGTTTGCCAACCTTTATTCATCCTTTGAGGGTGATGCTGATTAGAACAGTATTTTTGGCTTACATCTGAAGGAAATAATAAATTATATATTAACCAGTCTTTTGGATGGTTATATAAATGACTCAGCAGTCCTCAGAAGGTAACACTAATTTTTCGGGGGGTGGGTGGGGGTGGGGAAGTGCAGGGTCCGGGAATTGAACCCAGGTCTCCTGCATTGCAGGCGAGAATTCTACCAGGGAGCTACACTTGCACTGCCCCAACACTGTAATTTTAACTCAAGAATAAAAAATAGACACCTGCTTTGTACTCAGAACTCATCTAGGAACCAGTAAGGGAATACGAAACAAATGTAAAACAACCCGTATACCATGGATTTAAGATGTAAAGGAAATGGGAATAACAAGCATGAAAGACAATGATCATTACCAAGACTAATTGTATAATAATGACTAATGGTGAATTAATGCAGACATTCCAAGATAAGAATACATGAATAAAACAGACTGTAAGATAAATAATTGAGGGTTAGTATTTAGAAAGCAAGTGCAATTTACCTTGGGAGTGTATGCTTAAAAAATAATAATATATTATCATTTAAATCTCGGGCAACTGTATGAGGTAAGCAATATTATTATCCTCATTTTACAAATGAGACAACATAAGCATACAAAGATAGGGTAAGTCATCTGCTGTGTGGTCATACAGTTAGATGGCTTCAAACTCGGGCACACGCCAGGGTCTGCTCTGTTAACCTCTACCCTGCACTGCCTAGTTATTATGCAACTTTCATTAAGAAGCTGTTCCAGAAAAGATGTCAAGGGGAAATATTATGAATCAACTTTCAAAATACTGCATTTTCTGGAAATAATTTAATTCAGTAGCTAGGTTTGTGAAGACTTTTCTTTTTTTACCACCCCCGCCATCATTACTTCTGGCAAGACAGTAATAAAACCAAGCAATTCAAAGACAAATTTTAACAACTGAAATGGAATTGTTTTGGTTTTTTGCAATTGAAAAAATGCCTATAAATCACACCCTATATACCCTCTTCAAGCTGAGAGCTGAAAGCAATGGCAGCCTCATCATTTTACAAAGCACAGTTTCTTTCTTTTTGAAAGAAAACGTTTAGGTGGGGTCAAAATATTTTTTAATTCATGATCATGATCCAAGCAATTTAAAATGCAATGTTGGAGAAAGAAATGGAAAACTAGTACCATGGCCAATTCTAAGCACACAAAAAGGAGTGGAAAAATTCTTTCCTATTATGTTGACCACATTCCTCCCCCAAATAATAAGGTTCTCAGTTGAACAAGCGTTATCATATAATCGGTGCTTATTTATCCAGAATGGTTAGAAAATGAGCCCTCTACTTAATTTTATTTTCTGGAGGATCTATCAGATTCACCACTCAAGAATTTCTTTTTTTTTTTTTTTATGAATTTTTAATTTTTTTAAAAAATACAACAAACTCAAACATTCTTAACAAATGATCATTCCATTCTACATATATAATCAGTAATTCACAATATCACATAGTTGCATATTTATTCATCATCACGATCATTTCTTAGAACATTTGCATCAATTTAGAAAAAGAAATACAAAGAAAACAGAAAAAAAATTCACGCATACCATACCCCTTACCCCTCCCTTTCATTGATCACTAGCATTTTAATCTACTAAATTTATTTTAAAATTTGTTCTCCCTATTATTTATTTTTATGCCATATGTTTTACCCATCTGTTGATAAGGTAGATAAAAGGAGCATCAGACACAAGATTTTCACAATCACACAGTCACATTGTGAAAGCTATATCATCATACAATCATCTTCAAGAAACATGGCTACTGGAACACAGCTCTACATTTTCAGGCAGTTCCCTCCAGCCTCTCCACTACATCTTGACTAACAAGGTGATATCTACTTAATGTGTAAGAATAACCTCCAGGATAACCTCTCGACTCTGGAATCTCTCAGCCATTGACACTTTATTTTGTCTCATTTCTCTTCCCCCTTTTGGTCGAGAAGGTTTTCTCAATCCCTTGATGCTGAGTCCCAGCTCAAGAAATTTCTATTTTTAAATCACTCCAATACTTAACTCATCTGGACTTATTTTAATATTCCTTTAATTCAAAAAATAAGCAAAACTCCTTACAGCCTTCAAAACCGTCCTTGATCTGTCCTCTGCCTCCCTGTCCCTCTTCATCCTGCCCCGCTTTGCGCCAGGCCTACAGTTTGTCTTCTTGACCCTACCAAGCTCACCCTCTCAATATATTTGCCTCAACAACTTCCTCTGCCAGGAACGCGTTTCTTCCATATGTTTTGGGCATTCAGATCTCTACTTGTGGGAACACCTCCTCTGAGTTGCACTCCCAGACCAGGGCGCCCATCATTTCAAATGTGCTTGTTCTGATTTGTGCTCCATCCCCCACTCCATTGAAAACTCCTTTCAAAAGGGATTGTAATTGCCTCTTCTACTATCCTATTTCCAGGCCTTAGAACAGCCCCCAGTATGGAGTAGGCCCTCAACAAATAGTTAATGAAAGAATTGAATGAAGAAAAGTGGGCCAAATGGCACATCCTCTAGGATGCTTTCTGTAAACTACATTATTTTCACCTTGTCATATTTTATTCATTTAAAAGATAAATATTTATTGAATGGCTACTGTATATAAAGTGTGAAGTGAAAGGTTTAGGAGGCGAAAGGGTGAGAAAGAAGAAAGGTAGACCAGGAAATTTAAAGTTGGGGGGGTTTATTTCTGCGCTCCCTGGTAGAGCTCACCAAACCCAAGATGGAGGGAGGTGAGTGCCCACATGGGCTTTGGTGTGGGCAGCTTTTAAGGATGGAGGTCAGGTGACGTCCGGAAGGGGCAGTTCATTAGTTCCGGAAGTCAGGTTGGGAGGGGTGACACAGCCTCCGCAGCTCCAGTTGCAGTGCCTTTCCCTAGTCCCCCAACCTAACATGAAGGATACAAGGTTAAATGGTTCTTGCCCTCCTGGAGCTTAAAACCTGATGCAAATTGGGAAAAAAAAAACCTTCAATTAGTTGGGTTTTCTGTCTAGTACATTAGTGCTTTCAATACTACTGAACTAAATATTATTTTCCTAGCCTTCATTGCTAAAAGTTAAATACGTTTATTTTAAGAAACAGGTGCTAAGCAACTTTCAGCATCATCTGGAAATACTTTCCTTTATCAGAGGAGTGATGTTTGCAGAAAGTTAGATTTTAAGAAAATGACTCCTGCAGTCTCAAGCAGTGAAAAGGAATTGCATTTCAACAGGGAACTCTGGCCTTCAGAATAAACATATTTACAAAGGAATTATACTGCATAAGTATTTTGATACCATCTTAAATTATCTAAGGTTTTTGATGAACAACAAAGAAGATTGGAACGTGACACTGGAATGTGAATAAAATGATTGCTTAGATGAGATTCTTGTTGTTAACACTACTCCTTAAAAACAAAAGCATTTGCTTTTAAACTACATTCTTACCAAAATCAGGAACACAAACTATTATAAATAGGCGAAAATTAATCAACTGCATTTGATAGAGATGAAAGGCAGTAGGGCTCTGAATCTTTCTGATCCTCTTTACCTTTGAGAATCAATGAAAACTGTGGGATATTCTCCTCCCCAAAATGTACACGAGCACACACACACACACACACACACACACACACAAATACTTGCACCAAGTCTTGGAAAATTTATGAATCCCAAGCAAGATAACCCAGATCTGGCCTGCTCCCCACCGTTCCTAAACTCCATCTCCAGACTGCCAAGTTCTATGCTAAAATGAGAAAGGAGTTTTATTTTGAAAATCAGACCCCAAAAGTCAGCAATTTCTTTGATGCTGAATGATGATAGATAATTACTGCGGTGTTACCAATCGCTTCAAGCAGGAACGAGGCAGGATAAAATAATAAGAATGACTATGTGAAAGAGAAGAGGAAGGAAACAAAAGGAGAAAGAGCGGTAGAAGCAGAGGCAGGAGGGGAGGGGGCCTGGCCTCCCCTGCATATGACGAAAGAAGTCGGCCACTCCCTTAGCTTGTGCTTGCCTGGTGGGCTCCGCTAAACTCTTCTCTCCTGCTTTCCTACCTTCTTCCTTTTGAGATGCTGGGGATGGATTCTCTTCTCTCCTTTTCTCAATCGAGCAGCCTACTTATTAAGGATTGCCCTCTCCACCCCCTTTCTCTTCTTCCTCTCACTATTGGTGGGTTTTTCGGATCTGCTGCCTCCATGTTTCCACAAACTCTTCCCTTCCTTACCCTATAATTTGATTTCTTCTGGACCCGTGATCTTGAGGGTTCTCGAGAAGAAGGACCATACAGAAAATGAAAATGGTCCTTTCTCTGTCTTCCTTTCCCTTGATATGAGGACTCACCTTTTCCCTTAAAACTCTGTTTTTCCTTGTTTTCCAGGTTCATTGTATTGAATTTCTTTGCACTGCTTCGTGGTTTCGCTTGCTTCAGTGCTTGTTATTTTCTCCAGATCTGAGGAGCCCCAGAGTTTAACCTTCTCTATTCTGCTCTCTTTACACTCCTTCTCTGAGGGAACTAGAGATTATAGTGACATGGTGTAATATGGTAGGAAAAGCATGGATCTCAGAAGCAGACAAAAGCCTAAATTCTAGTCTGATGCCACTGCTGTGACCTTGAACAAGTCACTAACCTGTCTGAGTCCCACTTTCTTCCATCTGAAGAAAAGAAAAGAGGACAATACTCCCCTAAAATTGTTGGTGTGAGAATTAAAATGAGATAAGATTTTTCAAAATGCCTAGTAGAAAGTTTTTCATGTTCTCTCATCGAGTGAATATTTGTTGATCATCTACCGGATTCAATGTCAGACACAATATAAGATGCTGAGGAATGAAGCAAAGAATAATACAGTTTTCTGCCCTAAATCTGCTCACAATCTAGGAAGGAGGTTGCCATGTAGAAAAATAAATTACTATACATTATGTGAGGTACAGCAATTAGAAACATTTACAAAATAGAAAGGACATGTAGAAAAGGGAGTAAATAAATCTACTGGAGGTTTATGAGCTCAGAAAGGCTTCCTGGAAAAGCTGATATTTGAGTTGGATTTTGAAGGATAAATGAAAACAGAGAAAACAAACTCCTGTGTAGTGGCACCTAAAAGTGAGACATCATGGACTAGTCGGGGCTGTTCTAGCATTAAAATAGGAGCTCAGAAGTGGCAGAAGGTGAGAATGGAGCTATAGGGAGAGGTCAGATAATACTATTAGTAATAATAATGGTAAACAGCAAGCAATTATTGAGTGATTACCCTGTACCAGGCACAATAATTAAACAGTTTGCACACATCATCTCTTAAAACCCTCCTGATGAAAACCCTATGAGCGGAAGAATCTGGCTTTGGCCCCATGGTCAAAACAGCGACTGGAGTTTTAAGTCAGGAGGACACCATGCTCGCGTGCATTTAGAAAAATTATTCAGGCATCAGTTTTGAGGATGAATAGGGGAGGGGAAGGCTGGGGCAGGATGCCATTCCATTCAGTGACGAGAGACAAGAATTTCAGCGCCGGCTGTCGGGAACGAGGGAATGGAATGGAGGTAGAAGGGCAGTGATGGGAACCTGCAGCCTAGTTAGCTGTGGGGAGGGGAGGCAGGCAGCAGACAACTGCCTTCAGGGTAGATTCAGATTTGGGGGGCCTGAAACTTACATCACTTTAGGGGTCCTCCTCAAGAAAAAGAATGAATAAATGAAGTACACTGTGCAACATGAAGAGTGAATCCTTAAGTAAACTACAAACTATAGTTAATAGTATACTTACAATAATATTGTTTCATCAATTGTTACAAAGCTACCTCACTAATGCAAAATGTCAGTTCAAGTGAAATTGTTTGTGGGGAGGGGTATATGGGAAGGCTGCATGATTTCTATGTAAACTTATAGTTGCTCTAATAAAAAAGGAAATGATACATACTGATGTCCATAACAGCATTATTCACAATTGCCGAGAGATGAAGCAGCTCACTTGTCTGTCAACAGATGAAAATGGATAAACAAAATGTGGGATACATATGCAATGGAATAATATTGAGCCAGAAAAGGTAATGAAGTCCTGATACATGCAATAACATGGATAAAACTTGAAGACATGCTGAATGAAATAAGCCAGACAGAAAAGGGCAAATATTGTATGATCTCATTTATATGAAATAATTAAAATATGCAAATTCAGAGATCAGAAACTAGAATACAGGTTATGGGGGGATGGGGTAGAGCTAAGGGATGGAAAGTTAGTGCTTAATTGGTACAGAGTTGCTGTTTGGGGTGATGGAAACATTTTGGAAATGGATGGTGGCAATGGGAGCACAGCATTGGGAATATAATAAACACCACTGAATTTCATATCTGAAAGTTACTAAAATGAGAAATTTTAGGCTGCATATATGTTACCAGAATAAAAATGTTTAAAACCATGAACTGTACAACACAATGACCCCTAATGTAAACTTTGGACTATTGTCTACAGTATAGTTATAATAATATTGTTTCATCAATTCTAATGAAAATACCATGGTAGTACATAGTGTCAATAATAGGGAAACCTGTATATCTGAGGGGGGTATATAGAAACTGTACTTTCTGCATGATTTTTCTGTAAACCTACAATTTCTTTAAAAAAAAGAAGAAATGGAAAAATAAAGTGCAGGGTTCTGAAAGAGTCCTCTGGAAGTAAGGGGCCCTTCTAATAGACCTGAGAGAGGAGAGAGCATGCAGTGGTGTGTGTGTGTGTGTGTGTGCGCGCGTGTGTGCGTGTGTGCGTGTGTGTTGCCTAGCAGCATCTTTTCCCTCCAGTTTGCCTTTGGAGTTGTGCGTCTCCCCTCTCTCTGCTCCAGCGGTGCTGGTGGCGCTGCGCACTCACCAACATGTCAGCTCCAAGCACGTGACCCAGACCTGGCCAGTCACAATCCCTGTGGCCACGGTGATTGGCGGAGAGATAGGTAGGTGACCCACACGAGACTTAATTTGGGGACCTTCTGAGATGTTAGGAAATAAGCCTGGACCTGCTGGTGGGTTAATTTGACACCAAGGAAGAAGAGTCTGAGGAAGTCAATAGAACAGTGCAGAGATGTGGCTATGCGACGGATGGTCATGCCTTTGGCTGAGTCCCTGAATGCAGTCCGACAAGCGTACAGCTAGGTCTGCCTGTTCCATCACATCAACCAAAATATTCCAGTTTTTGTCTAAGTCAGTTTTTTTTTTACGGTGTGCTGGAACCAAAACATTCAGCATTCCTATCTGTTCACCAAAAAGGACTCTGATGGGTTCTGCTTGGGTCGCATGCCTCCTTGGCCCCATAAACCGTGCCCGCAGGGACAGTGCAGTCCCTTGGACCAGTCTGCCAGATGCCCACCTCTGGTGAGGAAGGAGGTGGTCATGTGGTAGAGACACGAATAGTCATGTGGAGTGAGTGGTGGACATCCCCCCAAAGGAGATGTAGGGCAGCAAAAACAAACAAACAAAAAACCAAACAAACAAAAACAACAAGCTGATGTGTCTTACCAGAGTAATTTCAGATTCTTGAGGGATATGAGAAGTTGTTCTTTTGAGAAATCATGCTAAAACAGGCCTGGTTTCAAATCCCAATTCTGCTCTCTGTTAACCATCTAACCTTGGCCAAAACGTGTACCCTTCCACATTGTCTTATTTTCTGATTGTAAAATAGGAATAAATAATATTCGTCATCATAGGGTTGTTCGTGAGTGATAAATGTCTGTAAGTGGAGCGTTCCTGTAACTTCTCATCTAAACAGGGACACTTTTGAAAGTGAAAGGGAAAACTATTGGAGGGCCTTATCAGGCTGAGACAAGGAATGACATTAATTATTAACAGAATCCCTTCTACTCTCAAGAGTGTGTTTGATAAATTATATGATCCTGCTGCCAATAAAGCACTCTAATAATGATTAGCACATAGTAGGTGCTCAAATACCTCTTAAGTCTCCCCTGAACCTTCTAGGGTCCACTTTCTTTGAATATAATTGGTCGTTTCCTTTGTAGTTCTTTGTAGTTCGGGTCTCTAAACAGTTGTTACTATTATTCTGATGGCAAGGTGTATGACGCCTTCATATATGTGCATCTGTAAAAGGACACTTTCTTACAGTTCTCCCCAACTGTTTTTAATTAGTAGGACTTTCCAGAGGTTGAGTTGACCTCTTTCAGAACATTTATTTCAATTCAGGGTGTTCTGCATACTACAGGAGTTTTCTGGTTAAAATCCTTAAGGTGGAGAATTCTTGATATTCTCACAAGCAGTGGGGACAACCAAAGCAATAGGCTGAGCCCCCAATCTTGGGGTTTGTTCATATGAAACTTAACCCTGCAAAGGATAGCCTAAGCCTACTTAAAAATTAGGCCTAAGGGTCACCCCCAAGAGAACCTCTTTTGTTGCTCAGATGTGCCCTCTTTCTCCAGCCAACACAACAAGCAAACTCACTGCCCTCTCCCTCTACGTGGGACATGACTCCCAAGGGTGTGGACCTTCCTGGCAACATCGGACAGAAATCTGAGAGTAAGCTGGGACTCAGCACCAAGGGATTGAGAAAACCTTCTTGACCGAAAGGGGGAAGAGAGAAATGAGACAAAATAAAGTGTCAGTGGCTGAGAGAGTCGAGAGTTTATCCTGGAGGTTATTCTTATGTATTAAAGAGATATCACCTTTTTAGTAAAGATATGGAGAGGCTGGAGGGAAGTGCCTGAAAATGTAGAGCTGTGTTCCAGTAGCCATGTTTCTTGAAGATGATTGTATGATGATATAGCTTTCACAATGTGACTGTGTGATTGTGAAAACCTTGTGTCTGATGCTTCTTTTATCTACCTTATGGACACATGAGTAAAACATATAGATTAAAAATAAATAAATAATAGGGGAGACAAATGTTAAAATAAATTTAGTAGATTGAAAAAAGTGTTCAGCCACACTCTGGTAGTTATTTTGTAATGAGAAAGTTTACTTAAACTTGAGCGTTTGCTGACACATTCTGTTTGTGAGAATTAGGTAAAGATTTTATAAATTTATCCTGACTGTAATAAGTTAAAGATGTATCCTATAAACTCTAAAGCAACCAATAATATATCAAAATAAAGAGTTATAGCTAATAAGCCAACAAAAGAGATAAAATGAAATCATTTTAAAAAGTCAATTAATCCATTAGCAGTCAGGAGGAAAATAAGAGAACAAAAAATACATGGGACAAATAAAACACAAACAGCAAGGTGATAGAACTAAACCTAACCACATCAATAGTAACATTAAAAAGAGATGATCTAGGGTGGGCAATGGTGGCTCAGTGGCAGAGTTCTCACCTGCCATGCCAGAGACGCGGTTTTGATTCCCGGTGCCTGCACACGTTAAAAAAAGAGAGAGAGAGAGAGAGAGATGGTCTAAACACCTCAATTAAGAGACAAAGTTTGTCAAATTGGGTAAAAAAAAATCAAGACTCCAACTATACATTATATGCTGCCTGTAAGAAATACACTTTAAGTATAAAGACACAAATTGGGTAAAAGTAAAAGGATTGAAAAAGGATATATCACATCAATCAAAACAAAGCTGGAATGGTTGTATAATATCAGACAGAGCAGACTTCAGAGCACAGAATGTTACCAGACATAAGCAAAGTCATTTCACAATGATAAAGGAGTTAATTTGCCAAGAGGCAATATTATATTTTAATGTCAATTCTTCAAATTGATCTATAGATTGAATGCAACCTCAATCAAAATCCCAGAAGAATCTTTTTGTAGAAATTGAAAAACTGATTCTAAAATTCATATAGAAATTCAGAGGATCTAAAACAGCCAAAACAACTTTGAAAAAGAAAAACATGTGGAAGATATAACATTACTTGATTTCAAAATTTACTATAAAGCTAAAATCATCAAGGTAGTGCGATATTAGAATGACAGACAAATAGATCAATGGGACAGAAAAGGTGTTCTGAATAAATCCATGTATATATATATATATACACACACACACACACACACATGCACACGTTTGATTTCAGACAAAGCTGCAAAGGCAATTTGATGGAGAAAAGATAGTTTTTAAAATAAATGCTGCTAGAACAACTGGATAACCATATGTGAAAAAATGAACAATGATTCATACTTTGCACCATATGGGAAATTAACTCAAAATGGATTACAGTTCTAAATGTAAAATCGCAACTAAAAATCATCTAGAAGAAATCATCAGAGAAAACCTTTATTACTTTGGATTAGGCAAAGACATGACACTAAAAGTATGAGCCACAAAAGAACAAATCAGATTTCATCAAAATTATAAACTTTTGCTCTTCAAAAAACACTGTTAAACAAATGAAAAGACAAGCTACAAACTGAGATAAAATATTTCAAATCACGTATCTGTAAAAGACTGTCCAGAATATTAAAAACTCTCAATATACAACATTAAAAATTTTTAAAAAACGATAAAACTGGGCAAAAGATTTGAACAGATACTTCACCAAAAAAACAGTCTTTTATGCTAATGGAAAATAGGCATATTAAAATGTACTCAACATTACTTAATGAGTGCAAATTAAAATCATATGATACCATTCCACATCATTAGAATGGCTAAAATTGAAAAGATTGATCTTACCAAGTGTTTAGTGAGGATATAGAGAAAATGGAACTCTCATACACTGCTGGTGGAAATATAAAATGGTACAGCCACTTTGGAAACAGTTCGGCACTTGCTTTAAAAGTTAAACAGACACCAGTCATAAAACCCAATTAGATACCCTAATTATCATTACTAATTTCACTCAAACACTTGCACATGAATATTCATAGAGCTTTATTTGTAATAGCCCCAAACTAGAAAACAAAAACAAATGTTCACCAAAGGAACAGATAAACTGTGGTATATTCACAGGATGGAATACTACTTAGCAATAAAAATGAATGACACATGATTCTACATGAATGAATCTCAAAATGATTTTGCTGAGTAAAAGAAGCCATACACAAAATAGTACACTATGAATGATTTCACTTACTCAAAATGTTAGGAAATACCAATGTATAGGACAGAAAGCAGATCAGCTCCTGGTGAGACGAGGTGACAAGGAGGGGTGAAAGGGAAGGATTACAAAGACTACTTATTCCTATACAATGAGGAAAATTAGATATGAAGGAAAACTTTGGGGCAGCAACAGAATCCAATAGGCCCAACAATACTTTAAACAAGTTATGACAGCAATATCAAAAGTCATTTAAAGTACCTTGAAGAGGATAATAATTGATGAACAAATGAAGGTACTAAATACCAATGTCTATTTTAAAGCCAAATTAAAAAGCAAATAAATATAGTTGCTAAAGGCATTTCAACAGCAAAGCAATTGCCATAGATTGCCATTAGTCTAATATTTGCCATTTTTGTTAAAATTAACAATGCTAATAAGGAAGTATCAATGAGAAACTGTAACTTGTGTTAGTCAATTGTGTGTGTGTGTTGTGGTGTGGTGAAATTGGAGAAACTGCCAGTACTCTCCTCAGTCACATCCCACATTTGGGTACACGAGACCATGGTCCTAAGGTTCTAGAGCCCTTCTTTCCTTCTAGAGAGACAGGCAGAGTGGTTTCTTGAACCAAGGCAAGAAGTCAATATGGCCTTGACTTTTCCACTTCTGAATGGAGGGAAAAGACAGGACAACATACTAGAATTTTCACCAGGAGTGGTATTCTGAAAAAAGGAGTACCATGCACTTGAATTCCTTTCCGTGTTCCTCCATACCCGTTGGAAAGGGCACGACAAGAACAGTGGGTTGGCCTGTTACGTAAGCATAACAGCTGCTTTTGTCTAGACTTTGGACTGTATATCTGATCCATTCCACTCAGGCATTTGTATCTTTGTACCCTGTTCCTCCCCTTATGGTGTGCTCTAATTTTTCTGTCCTGTTCACTTTGACAACTTTGGGATCATTCTTTATTAGAGATCTAAACCCTAGCTGAGTGTTCTTTGGTGCTTTTGAAGGGCCAATCAGAAAGGGGTTATTGGTGTTGGGGAGAGGACCTGCATCTAGAATCTTCCCAGACCCCCCTCCAGTAATTTTCCCCCACATTCCATATACTCGATCAGGGGAGGTGCACCTGTTTGAGCCCAAACTGAATTTCTTACCCTGAGTGGTGATATTCATTTTGTCTGCCTTTTTGATCATCATCAGTACAGGGTTGTATTGGAGATCTTGGCTTTTGGTGGGGGATTTTCTTTGTAAGAGGGTATTTTATTTTGGAGGTTCTGCCATATTTTTGAACCCCAGTCATTTGCAGTAGTACATCCCTTATATTGGGTTGTTTACCTCACAAAAACCCAGGGGTGTCAAGGCCCCTGTGACAGGGGGAGTATTTGTGATCACTTACTGGCTCTGGACATAGGTACCCATTTTCCCAACTTAATCATCGCTGACTTGTCAATTGTCCATGGTCCACCACCTGGCAAGCATTAAACTGCACAGCTCGGGGCTCTAAACCTTCAGCTACACTCACCACCAACTTGACAGGGCTTATTGTGTCCCCAGTTTGGAGCATTATGACTAGTATAATTATTCTTGTTTTAAAATTGGGCCTCAGATCCCTCATCTATCCTTTGACCAGGGTCACTATTAATCATGTTAGGTTAAAATACAGACTCCAAAACCCTTGAATCCAAAAACCCCCTTTATCACCCAACTATTGTCTGTTACTATTGTAATTTTTAAAGGGTCTGAAGTTGGACTTTCCCAGGAATCAAACTTATCGTCTGGCTCAGGTACTGGTCCTTTCGCTCCGGTATAGTGAGTCCAGCCCTTCTCAGCCATCCGGACAGCTGTCTCAGTTGTCAACAGAACTTGGTAGGGTCCTCCCCAGGACAGTTGGAGTTTGGACTCTTTGCACAATTTGATGAGGCTCCAACTGCCGGGCTGGTGTTGATGGACAGCAAATTCAAGAGGTGCCATTTGGGCCAGCTAGCCATGGTGCCTCCAGGTCCAGTCCCATGGGTCCTATCATTCTCTTCCCAAAAAATTACGCGTGGCTTCCTGGTCCGTGCACAGAGTTGCCTGGTCATGGTGAGGCAGCCGTTTCTCTTTCTCTTTCACAAATCGGTGGATCCAAGTATCTGGTCTCGGGTCTTTCTGGCTGTCGAAAGTGGGCCCCCAGTGGCAGAGTTTGAGAAAGCTCAATTGGAGGGGCACACCTTCCCTTCGTCTTCCCCAGGGGTCCTCCTCCTAAGCCTCCGATCTCAGATGAGCCCCTAAAGTTGTTAGAAAGAATGCTGTACCTAGTACTTAAATTTGCCGCACAAACGACCAAGGCTAAACCCCACCAGGCATTTGCTGAGCACCATGGCGCACACCATGTCTGTCCCCGGGCAGTCGTTAGAAAAGAGAACCGTGGGGCTTGGATCTATTTGCCACGGCTCTGGATTCATTGTCACAACTGGCCACCTCTGCCCAAAGCGCTGTAACGCACAGCGACAGCTTCGCAGGAGGCCAGTGTTCCCCAGGCCCTGCGAGCTGCCCTCTCTGCCACCACCACCTGCTACCTATTAGCTTTTCATGACAAGATTGAATATAATTCCTGGACATTCTACATGGAACAACCTTCCACCAGGCTAGAAGGATTTTTTTTTTAAGACTATAAGAATTTTAATCAAATCTTCTCCATCTCCATTGTGGTGAAACAGAAGTAAGGCTTGAACTGCATCAGGAAGGGTTTATAGCTTGGGCCAATTTGAAAAGCTCTCCAATTTGTATCTCCAATCTGGCTGCCATTTCCCAAACTGGTTGGTACTAAAGGAGAGGGATGAGGTATTGTGAATGACACATCACCACAATCACACTACTGGAAAAACAGCCCGAGCTACCTGTCCTACTTATTATGGGTCGGGTCGATTGTGTCATCTTTGTGCGGGAAGGCTGCCCTAATTATCATTAATACCTTTTGACCAAATTAGCAAATCATTTACATATCACTCTCCTATTAGGTACCCCCTTTTTACCCAATCACCCCCCCCCCACCTATGCTTAGTCTTTTTTTTGGGGGGGGGGGGCGAGGGATGCTTGGTCCCAGTCATTTTTAAATCCTTGCAAATTTAATGACAGTTTTGTGCATTCACTTTCAAAGTTGATGCTTTCATTTCTGTTCCAGGATGGTTCAACAATAGTAAGATGTTTTGGTTCCTTTTCTCAAACAATTTGCTACACCAGGCTCCACTGTTTCTTCCGGCACTGTAGCTGGTGTTTGGTCAGCAAAACCCTCGTAGTAGGAACTCGGGGATTGAAATCTGTCCTAGGTTTGCCCTGGAAAGGTATGGCAAGAGGTGAGGCTTTGGAGGCGGGCAGGCCTCAGCCAGAATATGTCGATGTCAAAATTTCAGTTTTCTCACCTCTAAAATGAATCTGATGTCTGCCTAGAAGGTGTTGGAGGGTAGGTTTGGGTGGGATGTTTGCAAGACGTGTAATACAGTGCCAGACGCTCTGGTCGCTCTATCAGAGAATTGCGACATTAAAAGAATGAAAGTGGTGGCCAGGAAACAGGACCCTGAAAGAATGGCAACCACTTCGGGCCTAAAGGATGCCTAACCCTACACAAAAGAATCGGGATTCAAAGACCTAACCCTGCCCCCCGCCCCCCAAGTTCCAAAGCAGAGCTGGTGCGAATCCAAAAAAGAACTTGAGATGCCCCCAGGTTTTGCCATAGCACATTCCCGAGTTTTAATTTTTTTTTCCTCACCGCATTTGGAGGGTTAGACATAGAGTGAGCGTGAGAGTTTGGCCTGTGGCGGCAGCGGGACAGAGATCAGACCAACAGGTGTGGGAGGCTGCAAAGTGAGGGAGGAAGGAGCAGGTGTCGGTGGAAGGGCCCTTCTTCTCCCCGTCCCTGCGGGTGCAGACTCCAACAGCGGGTGGGGGAACCCGGCCCTCTCCCACTGGGCGCGCTGGGCCTGGAGCTGGGGAGGAGGCAGGCGGAAGCTGCGGGTCTGCGGCGAGACAAGTCCCATAGGCTTCTCTTTCCCCTCCGCGGGCCCCGGGCGCCGCAGCGGATGCCTGGAAGTTGACGTGAACTCGGGACCGCAGGGAAGCCCCCAGACGTGGGGGCGAAGGCCAACTCCTCGTCTGCTGGGCCGGCCTCCGCCCCCCGCCGCCTGACCCTCAGCCGGGCCGGGAGGAGGGGCAGCCTCGCCGCGGGCCTCGGTGGCGTGAGGGCGGGGGCGGGGGCCCGGGAACCGCGCGGGGAGGGAGCGCGGCGCTCGCGAGCCTTCAATTGGCCGCGCGGCTCCCTCCGCGGAGAGGCGGGAGGAGACGGCCGGTCATTGGTTGTGCTCGTCGGCCAATCCCGAAAGGCCCTGGGGAAGGGGTAGGGGGCAGTTTGTGGTGAGCCGCGGTGCTGGCTGGTGGGTGAGCGAGTGGGGCTACGGAGCGGGAGGCTTTGCGGGACCCGAGCCGGACCGAGTTGCCAAGGCCCCGTCGCGCCCGGCCGTCTCGTGCACAGCAGAGAGGAGCGAGCTCCGAGCATCTCCCGCTCCAGCTACTCCTCGGGGCCAGGAGCGAGGAAGCCGAGTGCGAGAGACCTTCAGACCGAGCGCAACCTCCTCCCGCTGCCCGAACCACCATGACCCACTTCAACAAGGGCCCTTCCTACGGACTCTCGGCTGAGGTCAAGAACAAGGTACGCTCGGGGTGGGGCTGGGGGCAAGGGCCGCCGGGGAGAGGGGTGGCTGCGAGACGCCGTCCGGGGCGGGTGGTGGGGGCAATGTCCCTTGGGTTGGGGCGGCGCTGGGCCGCGCTTCGCCCCCGCGCGCCTTGGCTCGCTGGAGAAGAGACGTCGAGGCGGCGCAAGCGCTGCCGCACGTTTCCGTCCCGGCCCCCAAGCTGAGGGCGCCGGCTCCCGGACGCTCTCCTGGCTTTGTTCCCGCGCGGAGGGCCGGGATTCGCGGCGAACGATGGGTTCCCAGGTGCCTCGAATCCTGCAGCTCCAGCCTTCTGGGGCAGCCGGGGTCGTCCCGCGGCTGCAGGGCGCTCCCCTCCGAGAAGGGGGCGCTCCTGCCCGGCCGTTCACCCGTAGGTGGGGCCGGCCAGCGGGACCAGGGACCAGCGAGCAACGGCAGCAGCACCCCCGCCATCCTGCCCGGCCCAGGCTGTTAGTCGATCCCTCCCGATCCCCGCGGCGGAATTCAGCCACCCGCGAAGTCAGGCGGTTACGTGGCCCACCGCCGGAGCCTTCATTGTTCCTCGCCACCTCTCGGGGAGGCTGAGCGCTGAGCGTCCCACCGCCTCACGGGCCCCCGGGAGGAACCGGACCCTTCACAGTTTGCGAATCTCGGTGCAAATTTCAGTTTCTTCTGCGGGAAATGGAGACAAAGCCTTAGCGCACCACTTTGGGAGTGGTATCTACTGTAGACTCGAGACTTTTTATAAAACACAGAGAAGTTTATTAGTGCATTTGACTTTCACGATATCAAGTGTCTTTGTGGGTTGCTTTTGTTTAGAGAGTATTTGCTACGGCGGGTTGTAGTTTGGAGTAATTGGGCTTTGGTGACGCTCATCTTTGCCACTTTGCCTAGTATAAGAATGCGTTGGGTTTATCTTTGGGTCTGGGAAAGAGATGAGAGGCGTCCCCCTCCCCAAATCCCCTCCTTCCTTCCTCCCTCTGCATTCCAAGCCCATGACATCAGGGGTTTCTGGGGGGGAGACTAGCCAATCGGCGCGGAACTGCGCACAGAACGCTCATTGTCTCCTTTTGGCTGTTCTGGCCAAAGCGCCACAAAGGAGGGCTGCAGTGCTTTAATTCCCTTTAACCTCCCGGGAGCCGAAGCATGTCAGGACTGCCACCACACCGTCCCACCGCTGGTAGAATGCACGGACATTATCAGAGCTGTAACTTCCCAGTATTAGGGGTTTGTACTCAGCGTGGAGTGAGTTACAGAGAGGCAATGAAGCGCACCGTTGTCAAAGGAGAATTTTAGCTGTTCTCTCCAGCGGTTAGACTCTAGTTCTGTTGGAAGATTTTGGGTAATCTTTAAAGCGAGAAGTTGGTTTTAATCAGTGCACCTAAAATTGAAATGTATAGATCCTCTACCTTGTCGAATATGTTGTCCTAAACATTTTTAAAAGACCATAAAGGTGAGTAGTTTGTGTATGATTGGTTACAAACCTCACCAATTTAAAACTTGATTGTGGAGTTTTGTTCTGCTTCTCTCCAGGTTTACAAATAGGAGCTTTGGAAAGCCTTTTCAAGGAGTATGTCCACATTGTTGAATATGATACCCTGGTCTGATTTGTGCACATTAATTCTAACTCACCACTGTGATTCTTGGCTGACTACAGTTGAGTCTCTTTATCTTTTGCATTGTAAATGAGGTGCTGATAACTTTGGCAGTCCTTCAAGTGACTTACCTTTTTTGGATGTTAATATCCATGTTACTTTCTTATTGCTGACTAATGGAGCAGATACTTTCCTTTTCCTGCTTATTATTGAGTAGATGGAAGGAAATGTGTAGGTTGAGGCTAGCTCACTATATTTATACATTTTTTAAAATATGTTTTTTAATTATTCTACATATTTTTACATTTTTAAAAACCAATGAAACCTCAGTTTTCAAAACCTTTGGAAAATTAGTTCTAAAGATTGTGGGGTTATCCCTTCAAGCAGCAAACCCATCTATTAATAACCCATTTCATTTATATAAACCTTTTCATAGGGAGTCCTTAGAGCTTAACAGCAGAGCAGCCCTGTGAGGTGGGGAAGATTGTTAGAATTATCTAACTCCATTATAAAGCAGGTTGCTGAAGCTCAGAAAGGGTGTGCTTGGTCCTAAGTCACAGAAGAAAGTTGGAATAGTCTAAGAATTTTAATTCTAAAAAGTGATGTTTCAGGGAAGTACAAAGAGATGGTCTACTACAAGTCACAATTATCTGTCCCATTCCTCCCCCTTTTGTTGTCCACCTGTCACTTCTTGACATTGTGATCATGCATGTAATGCCGTTTCTAATCTGTTCTGGGATTGGAAATCAGATATTAACATCTGCGAGAGCTTGGTATGTGATAATGCATTTCAGCTGAGCACTTGGGACTTGCCGCATAAGAAAAGTGGGTACATGGAGACATGAAATTTGACACTGGCTTGGTTTGGATGCCTTTATTTTGATTCCTTCCTTATGTATTGGATGAGTGATATGTTGTTTAAGTATAAGGTAAATGTTTTTTTCCTGAAAACCTCATTTAGCAAAGTGAAAAAATTACAAATATTCTAAGAACGCTATATAGAATAGACCTTGGAGTTATGTAGGCATGGTTCCAGTCCCACTTCTGCCGCTGACTGCCCTGTATCGTGTTGGGCAAGTGGTTTGACATCTGTCTCAGTTTCCCAATCTGTAACATGGAGAAAATAATGTTCCCCTTACTCAACATTTCATTATTAAAAGTACCTAACTTGTAGTAAAAACTCAATAAATACATACTAGTAGCTTTTAACTGTTAATAATGGAAAATTAGTTAACATTACATTTCTTAGACTTGAATGAAACTGCCTTATTAAGTCTTCCTTCCTTTTCTTTTAAATAAGCCTTTGATCTTTTTATATTCCAGCTGTGAAAGCAATTAATCAATCAATGGATTGAAGACTGCATCGATCTTAAATACTTTTAATCAGTAAAATTTCAAGGAAAAATATTTAAACTTAATTAGTAAAATTTCAGAGAAAGACATTTAAACTTAAGACACTTATTTGATGGGATGACTACGCAAGGCTTTTTTTTTGTAATGTGCCATTAAAGAATGTCAAGATGATGTTTGAAAACAGCCTTAAAGGATCAGGATCTTTCAAAGGATTCTGGAATATGAAAAAAAATCTTTTTAGTAACAACAAAAGGATCAAAACCTTTTACCCCCAGTTGCAGTTTACAAAAACCATAATAAAGTAGAAGAACCAGAAAATGTGAAAATTGATATAGATAGTTCAGGTGGGGGTGTGAACAGGGAAACACTTGTAATAAGGCCCTACATAAATGATGCAGATTGGGCCACACCCTTGCCTGTGCATCTCAGGGGTCAAAATGGAAAGAGAAACAACTCTTTGCTTCATTACACCATAAGAAAACATGACAGGTCCTCAAGGGAAGCACAGCATTTCCTGACACTCGGCTTTGAACAAAACGTTTAAGTCTGGATAGTTTCCCATAAAGTCGAGGATGCAGTAAAGCATGTCCTCCCCAGGCTTAGAGCAAATGCTCATAGAACTGTCTCTTGTAGGTCCCAGTGGCAGTGGAGGAAATTTTGGTGGGGTGGGGCTGAAACACTCTCACCTTCTGTATGTGTTTTTAGGCGAGGCTAATTGAAATAATTAAGAAGAATGGAATGGGAATGCACATTCTTAACAGTTTTCTGCACCCGTGGAATGTCTGCTTTGAGCAAAGTGGCTTCTCATGGAATCTGCTTGGTTGCAAAATGTCATCCCTCAACAGCTAAAACTCCTTTTTGGGAGACTTCTTACTAAAATCTTATGTCATTGAAGATTAAATTAAACAGTTGTATAGTAATAATTAAATAGGACCAAATGTTCTAGGAGGCCTGCCCAGTGCCATTTTGGACAAGCAGCCCTAGGTACCCCCTGCTTACAGTAACCCAGGCTGATTGTAGATTACAGCTTTAAATTGTATCTTAGGGCTGTTTGCCTTTTCTGCTGCTAGACCTCCAGAATCTTGGTAAAAAATGTATTGATGGTTTATACCTTTTTTCCTTTACTTTATAGTTTAGGAATAGGTTTTTTTTTGGCCTGAGCAGGCTCTGGGAATCAAACCCGGGTCTCCGGCATGGCAGGTGAGAACTCTGCCACCGAGCTACCGTGGCCTGCCCTGGGAATAGGTCTTAACCTGACATTTTGCTTATTTATTGTGTACCTCCTCCCACTGGACATGAGGATCTCTACCTCATTCACTGATATATCTCAAGGTCTAGATTCCTGCCTCTCGGATTTGGCTTGGCACGTATTAGATACTTTATAAGTATTTGTTGATCTGATGAATTTATCCATCAGGAATAGATTTTGCTGTCTTTAGAAAGTGGAAAGTAGTCCTGTTGGAGTAGTCTAAATTTCAGAATTCTGTAGGGCAACTGTGATGTTTTTAAAGGATGCAGTGATTTTTGTAGCTTTGTTTCTGTTGAGCAGTTTATTAGTCAGTAAAACATTGAAAGCACAATAAGAAGATTACTTCTTTATGGGTGATCTTGTGATTGATTATCTCTTGAGTGAAATATTTAAGCTGAGTTAGGCGGAACAGTAGAGGTCCCCCAATCAAGGTTCTGTCCCTTGTCTGCATCTCCTAGATGAGAGCCCTGAGAAGTGGTCATTCAGTCAGCGTACTCCCTGTTCTCTTTGGAGGCCAGCCACTGGCCACTGCATGCTTCTGCTTTTCTCCCCCCTTGGCTGGACCAAAACAGATAAAGAAGGTATACTTTGCTCAAGTGAGAAGAGGTAGCATGCATGTGTTAAACATGTTCAGACCTAATCAAGCCCACCATCCTGAGACCTACAGTTTTTTTATCCTCTTCTCTTTGTGAAAATTGTACTATTTGTCTCTTTCTGTCCATTCCTTTAGATTTCAAAAATAAGCTTGACAGTGAAGACATTGCTAATACTAGCATCAACCCCAGTTATCTCTCTTTTTTTTCCCTGTATCATTTTCCCTGCCAAGTTGGGAACAAAGTTTAGTGAGAGTTTTCTTATTTTTTCCCTTTTACATAACAGTTTGTCATAGGCACAATTGATTTTTTATGTTAAAAAAAGAAGAAGAAGAAGAAGAAACACAATTAGATGGTTTGGGTTCTTTGGTCATTCATTACCATTGTATCCAGGAGAGTAAGGACATGCTTTATTTTCTTTCTCAGTATAACTAGGTGGTGGGAGAGGGAGCTTATCCTTTGACTTTTTTAGCACATTCCATTTACCATATACATTAGCCTCCCATACCATGTACCACGTGCAGGGGCTTTTCCTTAAGTCTTAACTCACTTTATACCCACAGTGGGCTCCTAACTGTTTTTCATATGTACGTCTGTCCTCAAGTTTCTGTTAAGGATTTCTTTAACCCAGAGATAGATTCCGATTTTATGTCCTGAAACTTATACAATTTTGAGATACTCGTGCATCAGCCAGCAATGTCTTTGGCTAATGTCATAATAACATTTGACTGTAAGAGTCCTTGGGCCCCAGAAGGGCGGTCCAAGTGAGAGGCCCTGAAGTTTAAGCCATAGTAGTGTTTGGCAAATCAGATTAAGTTTAAGCCATCTTTCCTTTCAGAGTTTGGGCTATGGAAACACTCTCCTTAGCCACCCTCCCCAACACTTAATGTTCCTTCCTTGGCTCACATGAACTCAAAGATATCTTGTTATCTGAGGTTCTTGTCAGTGAGAAAGTAGAGCATCGTGGTTAAGGATGCGGACTGTGATGCTAGTAGTGATCAATGAGAGGGCTGGTAAGGGGTATGGTATGTATGAATTTTTTTCTGTTTACTTTTTATTTCTTTTTCTGAATTGATGAAAGCATTCTAAGAAATGATCTTGTTGAATATTCAACTATGTGATGAAAAAAGAATGCTCATATTGTGTGTTGATTGATTTTATTAATAAAACTTAAAAAAAAAAAAAAGAATGCGGACTGTGGAGACTGGTGAGACTGGGTGGGAATCCTGGTTCTGTCCCAAATCCCTGTGTGGCTTTAGGTAAGTTATTCAACTTGTTTGTGTCTCATTTGTAAAATAAGATATGGTAATACCAACTTCATAGGGCTGTTCGGAGAAATAAATAAGATACCTAATGTATGTAAAATATTTAGATTACTGCCTCTTACTGTAAGTACACGATATGTTAGTTTATGTTCCATTTTGCTGGCTCATTCTAGACTGGTTAGATTCTGTCCTGTGCTCTCCTGAGCTACTTTATCTTCTAGGTATTGAGATTATCTCCAGGACTTGGGGCATTTATTCACAAATATCTTTGTATCTGAATAAGGCTTCTGGTAGGCAGGGGACCACTACACCAAACAATACTGCTCTCTTCGCCCTGTGCCAGGAAGGTGATCTCTCTTCAGAGTCCTGATCCAAGACTCCTCCAGCCTGCTGTGATTCCCACAGTGATCTCGGGACCCTGGGGTCCACGTTCTGTCCACATTGCCCTCAGGGTCGTGGGCTTCTGTGTAGAGTAGAGGTCTTGTTTTCTGGGCATGGTATTATTCTGCTTTTGCTTCCTACAAGGTTGGTTTCTTGTAGACAAGATCCATCTTTCATTTCTTGGTTTCAGATAGGATTTATAATCCTCCACAGCTGACTGACTGATAAATGTATTTGCCTTCGAGTATTTTAAGACTTGCTTGTTACTGAAGGCCTTCAGTTTTACTAATCCCAGGAAGGCTCTACCTAAGTGTGTACAGAGCGAGTAGAAAAGACTACATCCTAGATTTTCCCTCGGGGTAGGGAGGGAACCTCCTCTGCATCTGCCCTCTGCCCAGACCAGGAAGCTTCAGGGTGTGAGTGGGACTGGTGGGCGGATGTATACTTCTGCAAGGGGAAGCCAGGGAGTTGAGGATGTGAGTGCAGAGGAAGGAGGAAGCCCTTTGTACTAGGGAGGGCTCTTCTGGGTAAATCATAACCTAAGCATTTGTAGTTATTCCCCCCACTCCCTCTAAGATTTTTCCATGGGATCCCAGTTATGGAGTGGTTGGACTAGGCTGATAAGCATCTCAGTTTTGCTTCCTTTCTTCCTCCTTTCCTAGGTGTTTGGACACTGATCTGTATTACTCCAGTCTTCCCAGCCCTCCTCTGTTACCCAGGGCACCACGGATGGAGAGCGTGTACTTTATTATTGCAGTTTCCCTCCCTCCTTTTGTTTCACGTGGGAGGAAATGGGAGGGAAAAATAATCAATACCATGTGTAGCAAGTCTTTCATACTGTCCATTAAGTCAGACATATGATTCTACTTTGAAAATAAATATAGCAACAGCAATCATATTGTACTTGTAGTTGAGCATACTAATTATGCTTTTAATAAACATGAAGATTCTTAGCGTCATACAGCGAGCTCATCGAAGAGTTCCTGGCCCTTAGCAGCTGAGCTGGAATCCTAAGGCTGGTCTTCAGAGTCCACTTAGAGCCTGGTCTCCTCCCCTAGATGGTTTTATTCTTTGCTCAGATGACTGACATGAATTTATTTCTGTGTTTTCCTACTTTGAGAGATCTGGATGTTTATTAAAAAACTTTTATCCACACTCTCACGCTGCACCCTCACACACAGAGGTGTGTTTTACCAGCCAGCTTTCCATTTCTAATCTTCTTCCCCTCTGGGCTCTGATTCTAATTTTCTTTTTTCCCCTTCCAGTGGCAGCTCTGCTGTTGACACCCTTTCTTGCAGCCAGCCTTATAGCCCCTTGCAAAGTGCATGTGACAGGAGGCTACTTTTCATGGGTGCCAGTGGAAGCGTTAACAGTGTTTATAGTCTCAGACATCTCTGCCTAGTACCTTAGTATGAACTTTTTTTTTCTTTTTTTATAAAATTTTTTTATTAATTAAAAAACTTAACAAATGAACATTAAGATATCATTCCATTCTATATATACAATCAGTAATTCTTAATATTATCACATAGTTGCATATTCATCATTTCTTAGAACATTTGCATCGATTTAGAAAAAGAAATAAAAAGACATCAGAAAAAGAAATAAAACGATAATAGAGAAAAAAAGATTATACATACCATACCCCTTACCCCTTGCTTTCATTTAT
>PVIY010037998.1:0-24231 GCA_004026745.1 Myrmecophaga tridactyla | reverse complement strand
TGAAATGGGATTGATATATGTCCTTTTGGATTCAGAGTCTGTTTAAATGTCAGGCAAAGTATCATCATCAGACTTGAGCATTGAAATATACCTTCCTTATAAATGATTGAGTCTAGTCTGCTCCTTTCATCACTAAGCATGCTGTGGAGTTTCCTTGGGTGCCAGCCAGACTTTGAGACAGGGGTAGAAGAAAGATGTGGAGCAAGTAAGTTGGATGCATATTAATGTAGTTAAATGCACCAACCTTTTCCTGTCTGGTCTATGCAATCCCTGTGTCATTAGAGGAATTTCCAATAATGTTCTAAACATTCAAAGGTTTTCTTTTTAAATTATATCTAACTCTTCAACTCAATTGTTTTGTCCTTGTGAACTGTTAGTTACAGGTTTAATTTTTCTTTTATTTTTACATCTATTGAACTTTACTTAGGCTCATTTTTGAATAGTTCTTCTTCACACTCTGATAATGCCACCATTATCATATACCAGTACCCTTAAATATGTGGGTCTCTTTCTCAGTTTTCTCTTTAGTTTTGCTGGTCAGTTTATACATCTTTATGCCTACACCACACCAGTTTAATCATTTGAGATGTATACCAATTCTTGGTGTCTGAAAGGTAAGTCTTCATTTCTTAATCTACTTTAAAATATGTTTGGGTCTTCTTGGACCTCTGTTTGTTTTTATGCATATTAAAATCAACCTCACATTTTGTTAAGAAAATTACTAATATTTTGATTAAATTTATGGATTTATTTGGAGATAGTTGGCTTCTTTGTCATTTTGAGTTTCCTCCATATAGACATTGTAAATCTCTTCCTTTATTCAGATCTTTTACATGCCTGATCCCACACCATAGCTTTCACCATGCATCCATTTTTTTAAAAATTTACCCGGGCACAGTTATTTATGGAATAATACATAATAGACAAAACTTGTAAGTTTATTCTGTATTCTGCTAGGATGGGTATATTATTCATTTTCTAATAACGACTTAGTTAGGTTAGAGATTCAGGCTAATTGTTATACTTGTTAGGGACTTTTTCACCTTAATCATGTGTTTACGTATTTCCCAATGTATTTATTTTTGAGTAAATAATATTAGAAAATGGCAAAATAATTAAGGAACAATTATTACTGTAAAATAAAAATCACAGTCCATCATTTTTTCTGCAGTCATTCTGTTCCCAGTTGATACCTTCTTCTTTAAACTATCAGAAATTTATGCATTTCTACTTTTTATGTACATGATTTCTCATTTTTAGCCTAAATAGTAACATAATGTACAAACCACTGTTATCTCCTTTGTCTCTTTAAATGTATCCATAAAAATATATGTATATATGAGCTTTATACTCCAGCACATCTACAGTGTTTTCATTTATCAGTTGCATGTAATTTCATAAGATTCACATATCTCAATTCTATCAACAATCTTCTCTTGATTGACATTTAGGTTGATTTCAATTTTTTGCTATGCAAAGGTTATCATACCTCGAAGCAGTATAAAAAGAGAAGAAAGAGTCCTGAACCTACTTAACGAACTACTAAAATGTTATTACTAAAATCAATAAAGGATAATACCAAAAAGGAAAATTATAGAAAAATTGATATGAATAATGCAATATATAAAATATTAGCAAAAATCCATATATGTGTATAAACTATTGAAAAATAATTTGTTGGTGAGGTAGGTGTATAGTCAAACACTGTTGATCGCTGTTTAATTTGTTGCAATATGTGTATATACCTATGAGGGATAATTCATCAATATATATCACAATTCCAAATTCATCATTCTTTGACTCACCAATTCCTCTCTTTTCCTATAGATACATCGTATAAGTGTGAAATGACATATGAGTGAGCATTGCAATTGCAGTATTATTTGACATAGGCTTTGCCTGGGACATTTTTAGGTCCTGGGATTCGATTTTTATTAGATTTTGACAACTGGCCAATTTGGGTTTTGTTTTTGTTTTTAGGAGTACAAGTTAGGTTTCATGGCTCTCCCCATTGATACTGTGCTGGTTTGAAAGGATGTATGTCCCCTAGAAAAGCCATGTTTTAATTGAAATCCCATTTCATAAAGGCAGAATCATCCCTACTCAATACTGTATGTTTGAATCTGTAATGAGATCATCTCCCTGGATGTGTGATTTAATCAAGAGTGGTTGTTAAACTGAATTAGGTGACAACATGTCTCCACCCATTTGGGTGGATCTTGATAAGTTTCTGGAGTCCTATAAAAGAGGAAACATTTTGGAGAATGATAGAGATTTGGAGAGAGTAGGGAATGCTGTAGCACTATGAAGCAGAGTCCACCAGCCAGTGACCTTTGAAGATGAAGAAGGAAAATGCCTCCCAGGGAGCTTCATGAAACCGGAAGCCAGGAGAGAAAGCTAGCAGATGACGCCATGTTCACCATGTGCCCTTCCAGATGAGAGAGGAACCTTGACTGTGTTCACTATGCTCGCCATGTGCCCTTCTGCTTGAGAGAGAAACCCTGAACTTCATCGGCCTTCTTGAACCAAGGTATCTTTCCCTGTTCCCTGGATGACTTAGATTGGACATGTCTATAGACTTGTTTTAACTGGACATTTTCTTGGCCTTGGAATAGTAAACTAGCATCTGATTAAATTCCCCTTTTTAAAAGCCATTCTGTTTCTGGTATATTACATTCCAGCAGCTAGCAAACTAGAACAGATACAAATAGAAAATCTCTACTTTTACCTATCTTATATAAAGGAAGTTTACATATGTTTTAATTTCATTCAACCTGGTTGAATACTAACCTGGTTTATCCATTCTTTTTATGAACGATGATACTAATGTTCAGATTGGTATAATGGCTTGCCCACATGTAAATAAAAATACTTCTTTTCATTAAATAAACCAAGAATTTCTCAAATTTTCACCAAAAAGAGTTCTGTTACAGAAGGCTAACTTGACCCTTTGGGTAATTTTCAACCCACATTTCCCTTGGGGTTATCTTTTAAAATATACTTTACTGTTACTGTTCACCACCGGTTAGGGAATCCCATGTACATATATATTACAACTGGATAGCCAGGATCTATCAGAAATATTGTATTAAACAGTAAAGGGAATAAAATGTCATGAATGGTATGTTCCTGTTAACAAAGAAAAGGTTTATGGTCCTATCCCAATGAGCTTGTTCACTGACCCTATCCATCACTCAGGATTCTCAAGAGGGGAAATGAATCACCCACATGATGTCTTTCTAACCTTCACATCTTTTGTTCCTCGAACTTGTCTCCTCAAGTCTGTTATTAAATGTAATATAGACTCTCTTCCCTAGATGATAGATAGTGGCAATGATTGATGCTTTCTTTCAAATAAAACCTTCCTCTCCTCCCCTTCTGGAGATAGGCTTCACATAATTATAGTGATTTATTACCAATAGCCTAACCCACCACAGAACTTGAAACATATTTTATATAAATGCAGATATAGAAGAGAATGCCACTCCCATCAAGTTTCCAAACTGTAAAACTACATTTCTTATTGTAGAAGACCTCAGAGCTTTTACTCTTTATATAATTAAAAAGAGGCTGGAAAGATGTGAAATATTTTATTGTTCATGCAGTTTTCTCTCTCCATTTTGCATATGAAGATGTGAAACAGAGTTTACTGATGTGCCATTTCACAACAGAATCTGTACTTTAAGTCAGAAATTCTTCAGTGTCTATAGACACTGCCTTCTGTTGTCCTTCTGCTGTTTTGTCACAAGCTTGATAAGTCTAGATGCTTAGTAGCATTTACAAGTCATAAATCAGCTGCAAATAATATTACATTTTCTAATAGTTCCATCAAGAATACGATCCTTTCCAGCAAGACCAGCTAAAGAAAAGTGAGAATGTATCAAATATGATTACTCCAGATTTAAGTATTTACACCTCATAACATTCATTTTCGAGGATGTTATACTCACAGAAATTTAATAAATTATATAATATTTTATGTAACAAGGCTTTTATTTTATTTTGATGTTGAAATTATTTTCCCTGAAGTATGTAAATCCAATAAGGCATAAAAACAAACACTGCCATTCCTTTGGAATTTAAATAGAGTTGGTCTGTAATTAATGAAATAATATAATAATGCAATGGCGCCATAAAACAAAAACAAATGTCTCCCCAGAATAAGCACATAGCAAAGTAAAATTAATGCCAGGGAAATTTATCAAGCTGGTTTGATTTTAAGAGCCAAGTGTCAAAATATTGAGTAGCGACATGTTGCCTTTATATTTATCTATCTGAAATTGTTTTTCTGTGACCGACTACAAGACATGTTTGCAGCTTCAATTTAAGAGACAGGTACTCTTGGGACTTAATTTCCAAACTGGTTCACTCTCTTCATCTTTAACAAATGGCAGATAATTATTTTGGCATAACTGGCAGGAAAGTCCTGATGCAAGCATGGCCTCTTCTATTCCCTCAGGCTTCCCTGACTAGAAATGACAATATTATTATACTAATAAATTAAAACTGGGATAATAATTTCATCTCCATTTCCAGCAGAACATATTTTGTGCATGTGTGTAGGCCATAACTGAAAGATACCCACCCCACTGCACTCCAACTCCAACATGAAGGGTTACCACTTCAAACAGTAAAATTTGCAAAACAAGAGAAGTGCTTGGGTTGTTCAGATGCCCAAGCCATGAAGCGAAGTAAAGTAGCACTCTGCTATTAAAAGACAGAGAACATCCTTCTTCATAAGCTAACAGAACAGCCTGGCTTCAGTTCCATGCTTCCATCTTTACAGCCTCATAAACAGAGAGAAAAGAGAGTTTTTTTCATTCCATCTTCAGTCAAAATTAATCCTGGGCAAGGATGCTGATTGGAATAGGAAGGAGAGATAGGTCATTGCTTCAAGAAGAGGATAACTGCGCTCCACTTTACTCCATTTAAAACAGTAGCCATTTAAAAGTCCTTCATACAATGTCTGCTACATAGAAAATGCTCATGTTAGAAAATATTATTGTTGTTCTCAGTTAGGGCAGGGAGAACATAGCCCTGTGTGAAATGGACAACCAGGAAGTTTAGGTTTGAAAACCAGTTCTAATATCAGAAATACAAACTTGGGGAAATTGCTTTGCTCCTCAGACCTTGAAATTCCTTGTTTATAAAGTTACCTTGACAGGCATCACCTGACTTGAATTTTCTCTTGAATTAGATAAAAATGCATAGCATGAGGATTGGCCAACTCTAGTCAATGAATGCCAGTTTCATTCCTGTCCTCTTTATGAGCTTAAGGGTATCATCCCAATCCTGACACTAAACATGTGATCTTGGGAACTCAAACTCTCTATTTCAGTTTCCTCACCCATTTAAGGAGACTGCTATCCTTCTGGAGAAGACTGCTCCTTAGATGAAATGAAACAGTGCGTGTTAATAGTAATTTGAGAAGTTAAAAGCTATTTTCAGTACAGAACCTTATTATAAAAGATGGAAAATGTTCCACTTTTGCTGTCACTAGAGACCATTTTTAAAAACTTATAATAACTCAGCCAGCAGCTGGAAACCATAAACTAAAAATATGCATTCCAGGTTCATATAATTTGACATTATCCTGGTGCTAGCTGAGATTAATAATAGACTCCAATGCCATTATGTAAATTATTAATGCTACATAATAAGATGGTTAATGTGATTGAGCTTATTTGGTAAGGGATAAAAATGACTAGAAATAAGTATGAACCTAGACAAAACCTACAGATGCTGCTTGTACTGGAGTCTGGGAAATTCTACTCCTGAAATGAAGTTGTCTGGAAGGCTTTCAAGTTTAGCTGCACTCTTCATCCATTGCATAGCTCTATACACATGATGAATTATTAATATCTTTCTTTCACCATCTATATTTAAAACCATGAAGAAGTATTTATCACAAATAATGCCCCAAAAAACATTTGGGTTAATAAAGGAATCTACCTGATGAAACAGGGGAGATTCTAGAGATGATTTCTTTAAATAAGACCATGGGGACCCATCAGAATTTTATCAGAAGCAGAAAATAATTATATCCACAAGGACTTACATTCTTAAGGCCCACAAAGAAACAAAACAAGAGTGCGTTTGAAGTAAAATGTTCAAGGCCACTTGTCTTGATAAACAGTTAATGAGTGAATCTGCCTCTCAATTGAAGAATTCTCTTTAAGAGAAATAAGGAAGCATATTAAAGCAGTAAATGATGTTATTACATATAGAAGAAATTCTAGAGGAAAAGTGACATTTGGTACTGGAATTTTATGGTCAGGCTTGGTGAATCATGGCAGAAGAACAAGGTATCTTCTTTTTGTTGGAATGATTTAATTCTATAAAACATTCTTTCAGGGAGCTATCCCTGTGATAGATACACTGCCCAGACTCCACATATCATAAGCGACCCTTCTATATATTTGCTGACTTGGTTATTTAAATGGAAAATATTCTGTTTCAGATTTTCTTTTCTGTGATTGATCTACACTCAGCATAACATATATGTGATAGCTTTCTTAGCTTGACAAGAAATTATGTATAATACTGATGATCTGAGATCTGTCTCTTTGGAGTCTTGAAAGTTGAGGCAACATTTCATACACTTCTGATTACATTATAGCACCTACCTTCATGATTGTGGTGGAGGTATTACGGGTAAATCTATCTTTCTTATATACAGTCCTTCTTTGATCAGACTCTGTTGCATGGCCATACACTCTAGCCATGAATACTTATCTAAGCTAAGTGAGCTTTTAAATTGTGAGCAGACATTTTCTTGCATTAGACCTAGAAGTAAAGGATTGTGCTTTCAGAAAAAATAGAGAAGAAACCCAATAAACAGAAATAGAGGTTATATATAAAGTAATTGCTTCTTGGTTAACCTACTGCACACTAGACCCCTGTTCTAGTCCTTCCTGCAACCAGAGGTTTCATTGCCCTTTGGTTCCATGAATTTCACTCCATTCTTCACTACACCATAATTGAATCTTGTTTCTGTCATTTGAAATGAAAGATTCCTAAGTGATATGATCGATTGTATATATTAAGTAAAAATATATATTTAGTATTGGAATATTCTGAGAACTTATTCCACATCTTCTCTTCTCTCTCCTGCACCTTGATTTTCTTTTTCGTGTCTTTTTTCTTTTTCTGTTTTTCTTATATCTGGTTCCACTTTTTCCTTTTGTTGAAAATATGAGTACCTGCTTTATTCTAAGGTAGAAGGAAGAAGTAATTTGAAATATTTTTTCCTATTCTTCTCATCTAATGTCTCATTTAATAGTCACAAACTACTTATAAAACCTGGACCCCATCCAGATGGATCTAGGAGATAGCACAGCTAAGCATCCATTACTTAAAAACAGGTAGAAGGAAACTGACAATCATTCACTTTAAAAATAAATTTTTAATGAGAAACTTCAGGCTATGAAGGAAGAAAAAGGTCAGCAAATCCTTTGCTCATCAAACAATAATAAACTGGGGAAGTTGTTAAGCAATAATTCCAGGGCTTTGGAAAGGTCCAGAGAGAAACAAATCAAGAAGTATTTATTCATGAGATTCTCTGGCATTCTTATCGTGGTTGCTTCTGCCCCTATCCCTGTCTCTTTTAAGGTACTTTTACCAGGGTGATGTAGGTAGCTGCCAGAAGGAGCTAACGTGCTTTGGGAAGATGTTCAGAGAACCCAAGTCCAGCACGTTGTCAGGGAAGCTAGCCAATTCTGTAAGAAAGAACTCGAGAAATCCTGTAACTCTTCTAATCTGAGGTTGAGGTTTTAAGTGGGACAAGTCGCAGACAGGGGGACTAGCTGGAAACTTAAAAGTGAGATCCTGGGGAAAGGGAGACAATGGGGTGGGTGGAGGTGGTGGGAAGTTTGATAAGTTCTTCACTTATGTCAGGAGAGATGTGACAAGGCCCAAGATCCCCACCAAGTCATAGCTAGCAGGGAGGATAATGTTATACACGGGAGATTTGAGGGGTCCCGGCAGAAAATAAAAGTTGAGCCGGACTCAAAGACTGCCCACTTGAGCTTTGAATGCGCACCTGCTCCACACGTGAACATGTTCTCAGAGAGTAGAAGCCTTACCAGGTTGAAGAGTTGGAGTTCAGCTTCTGGCCGGTCGTCGGTCTACTTCTGAGTTATGCAGACACTGAGGCAAACTGGGTGGGGTGGCAGGTGAGGTGGGAAGAAAATAAGAGAAGGAAAAAAAAAAAGCCTGAATAGTGGCCATAAACTGCAGAGAAGACAAATTCCACAGGTGTAGGCCAGGCAGTTTACTTACAAATAAGCAAATAAAAGAAAACAAAGTAACAAAGAAAAACCTCACATTAAAAAAAAAGAAACAAAAACAAATCAAAATCTCTAATTACTAGAATATATTATCTGACATTCCTAGTTTTCAACAACAATGAGATCATGAACAAAGTGGAAAAAGTATGATATGTAAGTATAATTTGGGGAAAATCAGTTAATCGAAACTGTCTCTGAAATAGAGCCATATGTTCAAGGAAGCAGACAAAGAGTTCAAATATATTATAAATATGTTTAAAGAGATAATAAGAAATACAATGAAAAAATCAATGAATATGGAACATCAATAAATAAATAGAAACTATTAATGAAAACAAAGAAATTCTAGAGTTGGCACATATAATATCAGAAATGAAAAATTCATCTAATCTCAGATGAGATGATCTCATCTCAGCAGATCTGAGATGGCAGAAGAAAGGATAAGTAAAGTTAGAGACAGACCAATAGCTATCAAAGAGAAAAAATATTTAAGAGAAATAACAAAACCTCCAAGAACTATGAAGTGTAGGGAGTGTAGTAGACTGAATCCTGCACTCCAACAAAAGATGTAAATCTTAATCCACATTCCTGTGGGTGTGAACCCATTCATAAATAGAACCTATTGAATATGTTAGTAGTAGTTAAGGTGTGGTCAAATTGAATCAGAGTGGATTTTAATCTGCATTATGGAAGCCTTATAAAGAAAGGGAATTTGGATGCAGTCAGTCAGTAGGAATTGAGACCGGGAGAAGGCAGAAGTCAGAGCAAGCCACAGAAGGAGACAAAAGACATCTCCATGTAATGGAGCACTGGCATTGCCAGAACCCGACTCTGGAAGAAACAGCTTTATTGACCTCTTGGTCTTCAAAACCATGAAGCAATACATTTTTGTTGTGTAAAGCAACACATTGTATAGTATTTGTCATAGCAGTCTGACAAAATAAGACATGGCGCAACCTTGAGCAAAGTTGCTATATTTTAGCAGACATGTTATCATTAACTTGCAGCAGCTTGTGATAAATTAAGATGCATCTTCTAATCACTAGAGTAACCAAGTAAAACAACTAAAAATACAGTTTAAAAAATTAGCAGAGGGGCAATGCAATGGTGGCTTAGTGGCAGGATTCTCACCTGCCAAGTGGGTGACTCGGGTTTGATTTCCAGTGCTTGCCCATGCAAAAAAAAAAGAAAAAAAAAGAAAAGAAAAACCTACCAGAGCAATTAAAATGGTGCATTAAAATATTTCTGTTTCACACAAAAGAAGGCAGAAAGCAAGAAACAGAAGAACCAAAAATTATATGAGAGATGAAAATGACAGATATAATCCAACTATATCAGTAATTAAATTTTATGTTGATGGACTAACACTCCAATCATAAGGGAATGAATGACAGACTGCATAAAAAAGCAGCTTCCAACTATTTATGTTCCTTAAGAAATACCCTTTAGATTCAGAACTCACATCTATAGAACAAGACTCTCAATCTAACAAGAGCAGAATACATATTGTTCTTAAGTACATAGTTCTGTTCTCCTAGGAAGACTACATGTTAGGCCATAAAATAAGTCTCCATAAATTTAAAGAATTGAAATCATTCAAAAAGCGTTCTCCATAGCAATTAAATTAAATTAAAAATCATAAAAAAAGAAATTTGAAGAGAATCCAAATATGTGGAAATTAAAAATATAAATCTAAATAACACATGCCAAAGAAGAAATTAAAAAATTCCTTAAGGGATTTAAACTGGAAACCACAAAAGATTAAAGAAATTTGGAAAGCACTAAAGATATGTAAACTAAAGAAGGTAATTCTAAATAATACATGTCAAAGAAGAACTAGAACAGAAATTAGAAAAATTTTTGAACTAAATGAAAATGAAAATGCAATATATAAAAATTTGTGTAATGCAGATAAAGCAATGCTTAGAGAAAAGTTTATAGCTCAAACTCCAATAGTAGAAAAGAAGAAAGGCCTCAAATAAATAATTGAAGCTTTCAATTTAAATAAAATAAATAAAAGCAAATTAAACCTAAAGAAAGCAAAAGGAAGGAAACAAGACTGGGAACCAATTAAATAGATAACAGAAAAGTAACAGAAAATAATGAAAACAAATTAACAAGAAATCTATAATCTGGCATAAAATCAAGTACCATTCATGATCTAAGGCTGTGGTAGAGAGGAAACAGTCTTGTGTTGCCTGCAGCAATAAAAGGTGTTGATATTTGCTTTAAGTCTTTCCATTATCTATGACACTTCCACTCTGTTGTTGCATGACTTAACCATCCATTTGTTAGTGCTCCTAGTGCAAACCAACGATCCTCTCCCCATACTTACAGTTTGAAGTCTAGAGGGAAAAAGTCTAACTGGCCCCATTTGGTTCTCATCAACTCTGCTGTCACTGTGGCTTCATAGGCCATGGACCAGCAGTAACGTTCAATGTCAGTTTTGGCTTTGAGTAGAAAGAACTGACAAAGGGCAGGCCATGGTGGCTCAGCAGGCAGAGTTCTTGCCTGCCATGCCAGAGACCCAGGTTTTATTCCTGGTATCTGCTCATGTAAAAAAATAAATAAGAACTAAAAAAAAGGACCCCCAAAACAATGGCTCAAATAAGACATTTTTAAAACATTGAACAAGTTTACAGGAGCTGGCTTGTGAGAGCCAACTGTGTGTATCTTTCCCCAACTCCATGTTTAGTGACATCATTTGTCATGCTGGTAGCTTGAATCCAGACATGGTAGGAATACTTACTCCACAAAATTTAGCTGACAGTACAGATCAGGTCCCTCCTCTTTTTTTTTAAACCCACAGACCTAGTTGTTAAGCCAGGAACAGGCATCTAGATTTGCTGTGGCAGTTTTACTGCATCATAGAACTGCTATTGCTTGTTCAAGTTGCTTTGCCTCACTTAAAGCATGGTTGGTGAGTCTCTACTCATTACATTCTCATTCCACACAGAGCCAGGAGGAAGAAGAGAGAGTTAAGAACACATCTTTTATTCGAGCTCAGCAGAAATTCCACCCCACCCATCTTCTTCCATCTCATTAGACAGATATTAGTCAGCAGTCACACCTAACTAAAAAGAAGTCTGAGATATGTAGCAACGTTTCTCATTAAAAATTAGGGCTTTGTGTTTATAAATAGAGATGACAGATACTAGGAGGCAAGTAGAGGTCTTGACCCAATAGTGTAGTAAAGTTGCTTTTCTTTGTGTCAGATACTCACCGCTGCATCACGCAGCTGTAATACAAGGAACATGGCCAGCTAAAGAACAACTGATGCTGCTCCTTCTGCAGGAAATGTTGCCAGGTCATTTTGCTCAGAAGGCTGCATACAGAGTATTCACCATGACTGACCTCTGCAAGACAGATAAATTGGCAACAGAAGATGGAAGCTTGGGAGTGACAGGGAATGGATGAAATCAAGTTTACTCCCATATGATCACACTGATCCCATTATGATCCCGTTATGATGCTGGGGCGTAAATGCCTATAAGTCTTGTTCTTCAAGACAAACACATTTATTATAAACCAAGCTACAATAGGCATCTGAGCAGTGTGGTAGTCATAATAATGTCCTCCCAAAGATGTCCACATTCTGATTCTTGGAATCTGTCAACAGGTATTGTTACTTGGCAATAATAATAATGTTGCAGGTGGAATTGAGCTTAATAATCAGCTGACTGTAAAATAAGGGACGATCCTGGAGTGTCTGGATGGGCACCATGTAATCACAAGGGTGCTTAAAAGTGGAAGAGGGGTACAGAGGAGGTGCAGCCATGGTGATGGATGTCAGGCAGGCTAGAATGATTGACTATTGCTGCCTTTGAAGCTGGAAGAAGAGGGTCAAGTGCCAGGGATTGTGGGTGGCTACTAGGAGCTTTAAAAATCAGCAAAATGGATCATCCTCTCAAGCTTCCAGAAATAAATGCAAGTCCTTCCAAGACCTTGATTTTAGCCTAGTGAGACGTGTTGTACTTCTAGTTCATAAAATTGTAGGATAATAAAGCTATGTTGTTTTAAGTCATTAATTTCACGGTACTTTGTTACAGAAGCAATAGAAAACTCATACAAAAACCTGGAGTGTTTGTATACAGAATCTGTTTCTCTAAGGCCACACTTTGCTCTCTCTGACTTCTATCTCTGGACTTTGCCTGCCCATTCACCCATAAATACTCACTTAATGAGGATGCCACATTCTAACAAATGGTATTCCAATGAAGGACACAGCCACATCACTGTTGAAAATATACTTTTCTTGCACAAACAATATGAAGTGACAAGGTTTGGGGTCAGGGCTCACTTTTGCCCTCAAATATATGAGATTCCTAGAACTGAGAGGGCATCATTTTTTTCTTCTTCTTCTTCACAAATCTCCTGTCAGGAGCAGGAGACTGGAGTGGACTTTTACTCCCAGTATACAAATGGACCTGGTTAAAACTCCGGACAGAGGTATGTTTTTGTGGGAACTGTAGGCAACAAAGACAGACGAGCAAGTGGAAGAAATTTCAGAATAACCCAATATAATTTGGATTTGAATAAGGTCTTTATAGAGATTGCATTAAAAGTTTTTACCTTTCCCCTCAATATACACACACAAACACTCTTCTTTCTGAATAGCAACATGTCACTGCTGTTGGAGCTCCCAATGCCCACTGCACATAGCCACACCTCTGTGCCTGCATTCATGCCTTACCAAAATGGAATCTCTCTCTCTGTCTTTTTTTTTTTTTTTTTTTTTTTGCATAGCCAGACACCGGGAATCGAACCCTGGTCTCTGGCATGGCAGGTGAGAATTCTACCTATTGAGCCATCATGACCCGTCCCCAATCTGGAGTATCTTCCTTCTCATTCTGTCAATACAAATACCACCCAAGTTCTTACATCCAAAATACATGCTGTCCACTGATGCTGAATCTAAATACTTTTTTGCTATATTCATTTCTTTGTGGTGTGATTGGAGAATACAGAATGTCATATTTCAGGATTTTTTAATACAATTTTTCTTTTGATCTCTTAGTTTCAAGGGCTACATTTTTAACTAAGTTCCATTACACCAATTGTAATTTATTTCATTTTATTTTGTAGTTTTTATTTAAATGCTTTCATTTATCATTTTTTTCCCATTTTTGCTATCCATTGGTTTAATAAAGTATTTATTCAGTTATTTATCCTAACTTAGTAAAACTGCCATTATGTTTACTTACTTTCATTAATTTCCTAGTTATTAATATGTTTCTACCAATCTTTTAAAAGTCACAAGTATCTTAGCTTTAATAGCTAATGGCCTTATATTACGCTTAATAATATATAGCAGTGCTTTCCAAATTCCAGTATATAGTATTTTGTTAGGTTGTAAAACCAATTTGGTAGATTGTGCTGGGTATTTTCTTAATGAAATATAATGAAATAGAAAAAGATGAAGTAAGCATGGCATTGATCGGAGTTAAAACTATCAGCTCAACATACAAAGTAAGCATAGGAGTAATTTTAAGATATTTACATACAGATACCCACATTGCATGTCATGTCTATGCTTCTGGATGTCTGTGAGTGAATATCATGCATTAGATTGACCAACTTAAAATGTCTTTTTTTTCTTCCTTATAGTGAAATTGTAGTACTTAGGAAAATATAATGAATGGATTCAAAATATTGTTCCCCAAAATATTCCTCACGTGGAACAATAATATAAATTTTATTTTACTTTTGTTATTTCCCCTCATTCATTGAATTCAGTAATCTTTGGTCTTCTCAAGATTTCTCACTGCTAATTTTATTTTAGGTTCTGGGATTGTTGTCTGTTTCCTTTTCAATTATGTGGCATCAGGGCTGGATTTAGGATTTAAAAAATCAGACAAAACAAATCAGTTATCCATGCCAGTTCTTTGTCTGACCAGGAAATCCTGGATTTTTCATTTTTTTCTGCTTCATTTCTATCCCTATATGTTGACTGGGTAATTACTTCACCTGCATGAAAATCAAATATGGTCTTAATCACACTGGCTTCAAGTTTTTTATCACACCATCCTAGATAATAGAGAAAAAACCTCTTTATTTATGTTTCAACTTCATTAACCAGAAAATATAATCCAGTTTGAATTTTGGACCAGCATAAACCAATCACTTATGGAAGGAGATTTAGGAGTGAGATATAAGGGTGATTTTGTAACCTGCGCCTTCTGAAGCTGTGGGAGTGTTGGGTTAAACTGGTAATAGTTATCATGTATTGATTCAATACATAATGACTAAATGCTTTCTATTTGAAAGCACTTAGAGAATTTCTGAGTCTAGAGATCCTTAATTGTGTGTTTGGTTACCCCATCTTAAGACTATCCTTCATCTATATTTTGATAGTGTAGCTAAAATGCTATGAACCAGAGGAGAAAGTAATTGTACATCAATCCAATTCTCCTACTAGATACATTTTGACCTTGATCAAATCAATTCACCTCTCAGGCATCCACTTGTCTGACCCATATAATAAGTACATTTCAATCCTAAATTTCAGCGATTTTAATTTACTTATATATCATTGCTATTATGTATCTGCAAAATGAAAATGCATGTCAGGTTGGCTTACTTTTAACATGATAAAATGTGTTTTATGGGTATATTGAGTTCTATATAAATGCAAAGCAGATATGTTTTATACATTGCTATTAACATTCATATAAACACTGCAATATTTGAGCATCTGTTATATTTCTTGCACTAAATTTATACAGCACTGAAAAAAAAAGAGAAAGAAAACAAGTTTATGAACTTACACTTACTAGAACCAATCCAATGCATGTGTTTGTTAGGTAGTTTGCTTATTTTATTTTTTATTAAAAAGAAAACCATAAGCAGTAAAATGAATACCTACTTCAGTGAAATTTTTTATTTATTTTAATTTTTTGCTAGTCTTTTCTTGTGATTCGCCTACTTCTTCCTCCTGCTGCTTGACTGCAGTCTTGTTACCATATAAAGAAGCTTTTTTGTTTTCCAATGATTTAGCTTCTGACTGGAGGCTGATAGTTTATGTTGTCCTGGAAAATTTTGCAGACATTTCCTTTTACATCCCTATTCTTTATTTCATTTGTCCAGTGCTGCTTTATGACCTTCCTGAAGACCAGACTTACATAGCTCAGGGATGTCCTCCTGGTAATAGCAAAATGATTGAAAATGCATGGGAAAGCTGAGCTCTCAAATTTATAGGATTGGCTGAAATGTCTCTGGGCTTTAGCTTCAAGCGTAACTATTTTCTTATGCAATACTGCCCAGCTCCTTGTTGTGTGCTATTGAACCTGTCAATTCACTTCTGAGTTTCAAAGTATTTAGTTTTTCTGTTTTATTTTAAATATTTTTATCGATTAAGCATACAAATATTCTTAACATACATTCTATACATGGTGTACAGTCAATGACTCACAATATCATCACATTGTTGTGTATTCATCATCATGATCATTTTTGAACATTTGCATCACCCCAGAAAAAGAAATTAAAACACAAAAGAAAAAACTCATACATACCATGCCCCTTACCCCTCCCTCTCATTGACTACTAAAATTTCCATCTACCAAATTTATTTCAACCTATTCCCCTTATTATTTGTTCCCCCTATTATTTGTTTATTTTTTATCCATAATTTTTACTCATCTGTCCATACCCAAGACAAAAGGAGCATCAGACATAAGGTTTTTATTTTCACAGTTTGTAAAAGTATATCATTATACAATCACCTTCCAGAAATGAGACTACTGGAACACAGCTCCACAGTTTCAGATACTTCCCTCTAGTTTTTAAAAGGAAATAAAATATTCTTCCACTTTTGCTTCTTGTCATGATTGAATTAGAAAATGAATATTTGAAAACAGGTAGATATTTCTTGGGCATTATATGTGCCAGATAACTTTAAATTTTGTCCACTTCTTTTCATTTTCTATTTACTTACATAGCTTGATTTTGTTCCTGTACATTGTCTGACTCTCCCACTAACTTCTCAGAGGCTGAAACTTGACATGTTTATGTGCTAAATCTTAGAACTTAAAATTGCATATGGAACATAAGTTCTAAATAATTTTTTTAACAAACGAATAGAATGCATTATTATTTAAATAATTGTCTGCATAAATGATTCTTTTTATAACATGATTAATAGTATGGAAATGATTGTTCTTAAGATTAACACTGAAAATATCTAGAGGACCAGGGCCTGTGCAAATTTACAAAGCAAGAACAACTAAGAAAGACAATATAAGTTCTTCTATTTGTGTTCTTTATTTAATGGCATTAAAAGTTAATGACAACTTTGGAGGTATTACACTAAAATTAAGCCATGAAAAATAGTTCATCTATATGTTCTGATTATACCTGTGGTTTACAAGACAACTATACCCTAAACATTTACTTACATATTGAGCACTTAACTTACATATTGAGCATTTACACGTACAAAACAGAGGCTACTCACGCAAAAGCTGTTCCTTTTCCCATCTAAAATATTGTCTGGCATGTATCTAGTATACATTCATGGGTGTACACATCTACTTTGGGCCAAATGTTATGACACATATTTGATATGAAGAGATTTTTGAGGCACAGAATCAAAGGAAATCATTCATCTACGCAAAGAGCTCAGAGTTCTAGAGATGCAGTCAATTGTTACCCAGGCTAATTGATACAAAGCTAGAGGAAAACAAAAGATAATAGAGGGCCAGAGAGAAAGGATGGTATTAAGGAATGACACAGCGGATTTGGTGAGGCATGATCTTAGTCTTAAAAGACATGTAAAATTAGAATTTGGTAAGAGAGTTCCAGTCAGATTAAATGGCCTGTTTAAAGAAAGAGAGGTGAAGGTGATCATAGCGTGTGGGTGAAGGCCAAGAATTTCTGTCATCCTGGAAAGAGTAAGTACACACATGCATTACATGACCTTGGAAAAGCAGAGGAACCAGAACTTGGAGGGTCTAGGAAGCCAGGCTAAATCTGCAATTTATATTTCATGGTAGGGCATTGTGCTGATTTGAAATGATGTATGTACCCTAGAAAAGCCATGTTTTAATCCTAATCCCATTTTGTAAAGGCAGTGTTTCTTCTAATCCCTATTCAGTATTGGATGTTTGAAATTGTAATAAGATCATCTCCCTGGAGATGTGATTTAATCAAGAGTGGTTGTTAAACTGGATTAGCTGGAGGCATGTCTCCACCTATTTGGGTGGGTCTTAATTAGTTTCTGAAATCCTATTAAAGAGGAAACATTTTGGAGAATGAAGGAGATTCAGAGAGAGCAGAGAATGCTGCTGCACTATGAAGCAGAGAGTCCATCAGCCAGCGCTTTGGAGATGAAGAAGGAAAACACCTCCGGGGAAGCTTCATGAAACAGGAAGCCAGGAGAGAAAGCTAGCAGATGACGCCATGTTCGCCATGCGCCCTTCTAGCAGAGGGAGAAACCGTGACTGTGTTCGCCATGTGCCTTTTCACTTGAGAGAGAAACCCTGAACTTCATCGGCCTTCTTGAATCAAGGTATCTTTCCCTGGATGCCTTTGATTGGATATTTCTATAGACTTGTTTTAATTGGGACATTTTCTTGGCCTTAAAACTGTAAACTATAAACTCATTAAATTCCCCTTTGTAAAAGCCATTCTGTTTCTGGTATATTGCATTCCGGCAGCTAGCAATCTAGAACAGGTATACATAAGGTAGTGTGATGGTTAGGTTCTGGTGTCAACTTGGCCAAGTTATGATGCTCAGTTGTCTAGTCAGGCAAACACTGTCCTGACTGTTGTTGCAAAGATATTTCTCAGCTGGTTGATAAAATTGAAGGCTGGTGTATTAAATCATCAGTCAGGTGATTGCATCTATGGTCCATTATATCTGTGATCAACTAAGGTGCATCCCACTCCAATGAAATAATCCAAGCATCTGGATAAATTTTCAGGAAGAAGAGAGACATTTTCCACTGCTTCTTTAGCCACTGAGCCTCTCTTGTGGAGTTCATCCAGACCCTTCATTGCAGCTGCCAGCTTCACAGCCTGCCATATGGATTTGGACTCTTCTATTCCCACAGTTGCATGAAACAACTTTATAAATCTCATATTTACAGATCTCTCCTGTTGGTTGTGTTTCTGTAGAGAACCCTGACTAATACAGGTAGTGGCATAATCAAATGTGTATTTTTGGATACATTATCTTTTCCAAAGGAGAATGAGGGAGTGTGTGGAACCAGAGATAATTTATTGACAGAAATAAGATATTAAGAAAGACTCAAAAATCAAAAACATATATATATATATATAACAATTATAGGAAAGAACATTTTTCAGATATTCTACACCAGAAAGAACAGATAGTGATTCTTGAGAGAATTAATAAAATGAAATCAAGAGCTATGTAAATATAGGTAAATAAAATGGATAATTATTATACAAACGAAATTGTACTTTAGAGCTGATAATGTATATAGAAGTAAAATGTAGGAAACCATAGATAAAGTTTGGAAAAGGGAAGTGGAAATATATGGTTCTAAGTTTCTTAAAGTATATGTGAAGTGGTTATTATCACCTGAATATACACTGTGATCAACCAAAAAGATACATTATAAAGCATGGGTTGGAAAATGATGGCCCATGGCCTCTTTCTTTAAGCCTAGTGGGCTAAAAATGGTGTTTATATTTTTAAAGCATTGTAAAGAAGACCACCAACAACTCTTGTGTACTAACAAAACCTAAAATATATACTTTCTTGTCCTTTTCAGGGAATAAAAAAAGTTTACCTCTGCTATAAACTCCAAAGTAACTACAAAAAGAGAAGGAGACATACCTAATAAGCCACTGTAGAAAATTCGAAGATATCATAAAATATACTCAATTTTAAAAATCAGAATTAAAAGAAAAAAGGAATTGAAGAGATGGAATAAATATAAAACAAATAGCAAGTTAGTAGGCTTAAACCCAATAATCCCATTGAATGCAAATGATCTAACCACACCAATTAAAAGACCCAAACTGTCATATTAGATTAAAAAATCAAGACACGAATATTTGCTATCTACAAGAAACATAATTTAAATATAAAACACAGATAGATTAAAACTATCACAGCAATATTCCGTTTAAAAAAAGCTGTATCAGCTATATAAGTATCAGGCAAAGCATGTTTCAGAGCAAAGAAAAATACTGGAGATAAAGAGGTTCATTTCTTTATGATAGATGTGTAAATTCATTAAGTTGACATAAATATCCTAAAGATTATTCTTCAACACTGGGACTATATGAAGCAAGAAATGACAGTAAAAAGGCAAAATTTGCAAATCCACAATTATAGTAAAAGATTGCAAACCCCTCACTCAATAATTGATAGAATAAGTAGGTAATCAATAAGGGCATATGACTTTAAGTAGCAGCAAATGTAACTTAATTGAAATGTATAAAACACCCTGCCCAACAATAGCAGAATATGCATCTTTTCAAGGGCACATGGAGCATATACCAAGATAGACAGTATTATAGACCATAAAACAAGTGTCTGGTTGTGAACCTATAGAATAAGTTCCACCAAAGTTCAGTGGGCATTTAAGATTAAAAAACAAGCCACTCACAACAGCAAAATAGTAGCAGTTTATTAGGGAACTTACAGATTTGGAAACTGGTTGTGGGCGGCTGTAGGACATTCAGAGTAGTGCTGTACGCCATGCGGTAGGTTACAGAGGGTTATATGAGCAAGAACAAAGTAGGCACAGAGCCATGTTCAGGATTTGCAAAATTGTAAACATGTCTCCATGAAGTTACTGATATGTAGCAGGAGTAGTTTATTACAGATGGCTTCCATACTTAGGAATGTGCAGGTGTGTTTAATGATGTACTTACAGAGGAGGTTTTTTTTCTTACTTAGGATTTTATGGCTTGTCTAGTTTATGGCCTCACACACCACCTTTCTAAATACCCAATATTACATTCTACATGCCTCTCTTCTGAGCATATTCCTGAACAGCAATTGAGGGGCACATCTGGAAGCAGAAAGAACAACTACAACAATATAAGGCATTTATAAATATCTAGGCCAATAGCAAAATTAGTAAAGCAGATCCCTAAATCCTACTCTGCTAAGTTAAAAGGCAATGTCCAAAGCATTCTATCTTTGGCAGAAGTCAGCAACTGTCTATATACCCAGCAGTCATTCTGTTTATGGTCTGACATTCCTTTCGTTGTTCATTTCAGAAATTCATTTTCTTGTGTTGTAAAGATTAGAAGCATTAACATAGGAACAAAGTAAAAGATGTTTGGTAGGAATTAATGTGGGGAGGTCTGTAATATGCCAGGTTAACCACCTGACAAAAATAAATATTATAGTTGTCAAAATTACTGCTAATTCCTTTCTCTGTCCACAGGAATAAGAATATGTATCCACTTAGGTGAATAGCATAAGCCCTCCAGATCTGGTGGGTGCCTTTTTGTATGGCCTGTGGCATCTCGATATGTGTCCCTGTTCTAATTGGAAGAATCCTCTATTCCAAAGTCATTTCTGTTCTTATGGCTGATGAAGTAGGTAGACCTTGTGGCCCTGAAACATCCAATTGTTAGTGTACTATTTTTTGGTCTATTGTTTACTGTAAATGAGGTGCCCATTCATGCAATGAGTGGTTTGGAGATAACTGTTGTAGCTGTTGTTTTAAATACCATTCTTTTTTGTATCAGGCTAGCAGCCAGGACATTGTACAGCACATGAAATGCCAGCCGATATTTCTATTTTGTGCCCAGTCTTGGACTTGGTGACCTGTGAAACAGGTGCCTTAGTTGCTGACAGTGTGTTGTGAGTATCCATAAATATAGGATAGTTTACTGAGTCTTTGAATTGTTGAAACTTGATTCCCTCATTGACATCCAAAAACCTGCAGAACCTCTGTAGAGGAAGGGGTTTATAAGGTCTATTTGTCAGCATTGTCCAGCTTGTGTTCTCCATGGTGTTTGTCCCATGTTATGGGGTAGGGAGCATCTCCTTCCAGTGCACCATGGACAGAACTCACAAACCATAAGCATGCCATATGTTTCAAAGGGAGATATAACCTTTTATGTAATTCCTATACAGTCTTACGATTTACTTACCTACTGTCTACTAATTTACAGTATAGCTAATCTGCTTGGTCATGGTTTGAATGAACCCATCTAATTTTAGCTAATGAGCTAGCTCCCAGATTTCCCAGAGGTGGTTGTTAAATATGAGCTGGAATATGCCAGATTGTTATTTTGGCATCGGGTTTTTGTCTTGAACCCAGATTTCTTCCCACAGGGCTTTACCTCATATGTCCTTATCAAATATGGTGCATTTCTCCTGTTAATGCTGTCCCATTCTGAGAGTCAGCCATGACACAGGGCCCAGCTGTCAGTACATATGAGAATCAGCATAAGTTCATGAACTGTAAACATCCAAACAGCTTATAAGTGAGCCTATTGACTGCTTTGACGTTCTATTCATTTACCCATATGGGTGTCCTTAGTTATTTGAACTGTGATTGCGCACCATCGGGGGTTGTTTTGGGCAGGAAAAATCAGTATAATACAGGCATTCTCCCATGGGACTTCTGCAACCTCTGCTATTGATGCTACTTTCTCTATTGCTAACATGGATATGTGGGACAGTTAGGTTTCTCTACAAATACAACCGATCCCAATAATTTATGTAACTCTTCAGATTGTGGGTTAGTATGGAGAGAACTCCATTGTTGCAAATCAGCATGCTATTTTGTATAAATAAGCATAGCCAGTCTGTGCACAGGAAATTTTAGGCTGTATACAAGTGTCTTTGTCCCAGCCACTTCCTGGCAATGACATTCATACAGTTATTGGCAGTCATTTTTATAGGCTCAGTTTGTATAACAGCAAGTTATACTGATAACAGTTGCTTTTCAATAGGACTATATTATTGTTCTATTATTTTCTATAACGGGACCAGAACCCAAGTGGTACTCACTTTCATTTTGTTTTTGCCACAGGCCACACCCAAATCCTTCTGGAAAGATGGCAACATCTAATTCACAAGCTTGCCCTATTACTAAGCTACCTAAAGCTTGGATCTGCTTTATAGTTCGTTTTGCTTGTTGGAATGCTTGCTCAGCCTCAATGCCCCAATGGCACTGAGCCTCCTTTTTATTAATCCATATAACAGTAAAAAGATTTGAGCTAGGTGGGGTATAAAAGATCTCCAGTAATTTAATAAGCCTATAAAGGCTTACAATTCCTTTACAGTGTAAGGAGTTAGACAAATTTCTACTTTATATATGACTGTGGCTGGAATGAATTTTGTCTTAACCAATCAAATCACCCCTAGGGATTTTACTAACTATCTGGATTCCACCATCCTGCCCTAGTATCTATTAGAGAATATGGGGAAATACATGTAATATATTTGGGGTGAGGGGGTCAGGCTCCTGATTTGCATGGTTAGAGCAGTTTTCACTAATGAGATAGATATAGCTTTTCTCCCAAATTTAAATGGGCACTTAAAACCAAAAAATATAGTGAGTCGCTCCATATAGCAAAATAGTAACAGTTTATTAGGGAACTTGCAAACCAGGATGTTCAAGATAGGGCTCCACATCACCAGTGAGCTCAAAGGATTATATAGACCAGGAACAAGGGAGCCTCAGAGACACGCTGGGATTTGCAAGACCACAAATGGGTGTCTTTGACATTACTGATATGTAGCAGGAATAGTTTAGAACAGATAACTACCATGCTTAGGAATATGCATGTGCATTTTATGATACGCTTACATAGGTTTTTTTTTCTTATTTTGGAATTTATAACTGTTCTGGTTTATGACTTCACAAGTCTTAATAAATTTAAAATAATTTAAATCACTCAAACCATGTTTTCTGACTTCAGTGGAGTTCAGGTGGAAATCCTTAAGAAAAAAAAAAGCCAGGAAAATTCTAAACATGACATTAAGTAAGCTATGAATCAAAGAACATACTAAAATGGAAAATGAAAAGTATTTGAATGGCATGAAAGTAGGAATAAAAAAGAATCAGAATTTATGGGGTGCATCTAAAGCAATGTTTAGATGGAAATATATAGTTTTAAATATTGGCATTAAGGGAAAAAAGGTCTTAAAGCAGTGATCTAAATTTCCTCCTATTAAATTAGGAAAAAAAACTACAAACTAAGCAGAAAAAAAATCAATATTACGGTGTAAGTTTTAAAAAAATAAAAACCTAATAACAACAGAGAAAAATAATTAAATCCAAAGCTGTTCTTTAAGATCAATATTATTCATAACTTTTCATCAGAATAATGAAAGAAAAAAATTACATATATCAAGTCCAAAACTGTCTTCTTTGATCACCATAGAAATCAGGGTGGTAAAAGGGCATCAGCATGAGTGTCATTATCCGGATAGTTTGACACTCACTCAAGAAAGAACAGGTAACCTCTGTAGTCCCATTGTTTTTGTAGTAAAATGCACTCCAGAAAAACAAACTCCACCCTGATGAACTAATTTTGACCAAAGAAATAGGCATCAAATTTAAAGGATGTTCAATAAAGAAGACCAGAAAAAATGTGACATGAGCAAGTGTCAAGAATTTAGTCCAGAAATTGAATAACCAAAACCTAAAGTGTAGTTGAGAACATTTAAAAGTCTCAACTTAAATTGATAAAAGAGTTGTTAAACTCAAGTTGTTTTATTTAGGTAAATTTAATAAATAAGTCTATTTTCATAGGTTTTGATGGGAATTAGAGAAGGGATCAAAAATTAAGGGAGTCCACCCAGGGATGTGTACCTTCCTGGCAACATGGGACAGAGAACCTGGAATGAGCTGAGATTGAGCATCAAGGGATGGAAAAAAACCCTAGAATGAGCTGAGAATTAACATCAAGGGATGGAGAGAACCTTCTCGACCAAAGGGGGAAGAGTGAAATGAGACTAAGTGTCAATGGCGGAGAGATTCCAAACAGAGTCGAG
>PVIY010037997.1:0-24247 GCA_004026745.1 Myrmecophaga tridactyla | reverse complement strand
GTTTGGAAAAGTTGTATTTGACTCTGTGAGCATGACAGCTTCTTAATGTTTTAGGGATTTTTTGATGATATTAGTGGTAATTTTAACAAGTGTGATTTTTTAATATAGCATAATGAATTGTGGTAATATTTTGAAGATATGCATAAATTAGTGAACCAACGTTTTCCAAATGACCAATGCATGATGTTGCAAAATCATGCACAAATAAAAGACCCATTCAAAAGCAAGTGTTCTAGTTTGCTAACTGCCAGAATGCAACACACCAGAGACAGATTGGCTTTTAATAAAAGGGGATTTATTTCGTTAGTTCTTTAGAGGAAAGGCAGCTAACCTTCAACTGAGGTTCTTTCTTATGTGGAAAGGCACAGGGTGATCTCTGCTGGCCTTTTCTCCAGGCCTCTGTGTTCCAACAACTTTTCCCGGGGTGTTTTCTTTCTGCATCTCCAAAGGCCTGAGCTGAGCTGCGATTGCTGAGATGAGGTATGCTGAGCTGTTTGGGCTGTGCTACATTGAGCTCTTTCATTTAAGCACTAGCCAATTAAATCAAACATCATTCATTGCAGCAGGCACACCTCCTAGCTGACTGCAGATATAATCAGCAACAGATGAGGTTCACTCGCCATTGGCTCATGTCCACAACAATAGATCTAGGCACCTTCACCTGGCCAAGTTGACAACTGAATCTAACTACCAAAGCAAGTTAGACCAATAAATTTTAATGGAGCAGAGTACGGACACTTTATTGATATGCAACGAATTTTTAAGAAACTACATGTCAAGTTTGGTGCAATAGCAGAGAAGAGGCACAATTATCTGAAAAGGCTATTAGCTTATTCCCACCTTTTTCAACTATCTATCTGTGTGATTTTTCCCTTCAAATGCTTCAAGCAAAGCAGCCATCACAACAAATTCAACGCAGAAGCAGATATGAGAATCCAGCTTTCTCAATTTAAGGTATTTGCAAAAAATATAAATGCTACTTTTCTTATTTTTTCATTCTGTAAAATATTATTATTTGTTCATAAAAATATGTTAACACATACTGAATTTATTATTGTTATTTTTAAATGAATTAAAAAACAAATAATTTAAAAATTTCTCAATTTTAAGTTTCTTATTCAGTAAATATCAATAGATACATAAATAAAAGCTCCTTGGGCTCTTCAATTTTTTTAATGTAATTTTACTGAGATATACTCACAAGCCATACAAACCATCTGAAGTATACAATCACTGGCTCACAGTATCATCACATAGTTGTTTATATATCCCCATGATCAAATTTTCCCCAACTTTTTAAGAATGTAAAAGGGTCCAGAGACCCATGGACCACTGTATATTTCAGTTTCAGACCCCTTGTTCTTTTCAGCCCTCCTCTCCTCTAAAAGTGTTGTGGTTGGTTGCAGTGAGCAGAATGACTCATGCTATAATAAAATCATATTCATATGCATACATATATCCTTAGACATGAAAAGGTAAAATGAAGTCACCTAGTCTGTTATTTGACATAGCATTTATCCATCTGTCCAGCATGTCTAGGTTCCCTCTTTCATGTATGGTCCTTCCTGTCTTTTGATATTACAATCTTTCTTGTCCCTTTACTTCTCAACATCAATTCTAGCAGTTTCTATTTATCCCTGTTTAGGGACTGTTTTAGTTTGCAAAGGCTACTGTAATACAATATACCAGAAGTGGAATGGCTTTTTTAGAGGGGAATTTATTAAGTGGCAAGTTAATAGTTCTAAGCCTATGGAAATATACAAAATAAGGCATCCAGGGAAAGATACTTTAATTCAAGGAAGGCTGATGTGTCTGGAACACCTGTCAGGTGGGAAGGCACAATTGTCCTTTACTGGTCCCTTGCTCCTGGACTCCGTTGCCTTCAGCGTCTGTTCCTGTGGGGGTTCCTCATTTTGCTTTTCTGGGCTGGCTTTCATTTCTTAGCTTCTCTTGGCTCTCTCCAGGTTCTGGCTTGCTTAACATCTCATGGCAACATCTGCGGGGCTCCAAGCATCTCCAAACATCGGTCTCTGTTCTACAAATGTTGGCATCTGTGTCAGCTCTGCTCTGAAGTTTCTGTCAGTGTTCTCTCTATTGGCTTTCTCTCTCTCTGTGGCTCTGTTTGTTCTGAACTTTTTCCAAAATGGTTCTCTCTTAAAGGTCTCTAGTGAGTAACCCCACCTTGAATGGGTGGAGATACACCTCCACGGAAACCAACTAGTCAAAAGTTACCACCCACAACTGGGTAGGTCACATCTCCATGAAAACAATTAGGAAAATACCACCCAGCAATATCAAATAAGTATTAAAGGATATGGTTTTCTGGTACATAATAGCTTGAAACCAGCACAGGGACAGAATAAATAATACAATTTTCTCTTTAGATTTAGTTTTACTCTTTGAATTGATATCCAAACTACTAATTCCATAATCACTTGAGCTCTGGCCTAGCAGTTCCCTGGATTCTGCTAACAGAAATTTCTCATCTACCTTTGGCTCCTACCAAACTGCCTAATCCTCCTATCCTAAGCATTTGGTTTTGATAAGCCACTCCCCAGCACCTTCTCTTTTCTTTTTCTTTATTTTTGAATGCTTCAGTCTATAAGCTCCAAGTTTCTTTGCCACATCCTTTCCCAGTCTCATCTTGACCTTCATATTCCTCTCATCCCTTCTTCTAATTCCCTAATATTTAGTGAATTACATGTTTGACTTTCTAGTTCTTGCCTCTTCTCTTGGAAAAGAGCAATAATCTCTCCAGGCAGATTATTTATAATTCAGGTTTCTTCCTAGGTCATAGCAATCAAAAGGGTGTGTGTGGACAGGGATAGGCTGGGTGGCTGTTTTCCTAGGGGGTGTCATAAATTGATGACATTTTCTAGGTCTAGAATAAAGCCTTTATCTGTGTAAGAACAGAAAACTAATTTGCCAGTACCATGAATCTCTTTCTCAGGCTTAGACTCACCATAAATGAGCTCACAGATCTTGCATAAAACAAGAAAATCAATTCACTATTTATGAGAAATGGAATTAGCTGCAATACTCAAATCAACTTCATTCAAGGATTATTTATTGAACATTGCTAGGTAGGCCATCATATCTAGGAAAACAAACCATAAGTTTGCTTAGTGAGTATAAAACAAGAACAAAGAAAACAAATAGGAGAAATAAATGTTTTACATCATTAGACTTGGAATAGCCTGAAATATTCAACTGACAGAAAGTGTGATTTACAAGTAAAACCACAAAAATATAATTTTTCTGGGTATATCTCTCAACATTTCCAAAATAGGCATAAATTTTGCCAAGAAGACCAAAATGCTTGGAGTCTTGGCTAACATTTTCTCAACACTGAATCATGTTTGAATGAAGTCTGTCACTATAAACTTGAGCGGTTTTTACTTTTCTCTTCGGTAGCAAATCAACCATTTTTCCTAATTGGCATATCATTTCTTTGGACATATTGATGCTTTCACTCAAGTAAGACTTCCAAGTCTATAAGCCCTTCTGCCCTTTAGGGGCAGAGATTATAGATTATAAAGCCCAACTCTCAGAGCTATTAATTGATATATAGGCTTTTTAAATGTAATTTTATTGAAATATATTCAGACAGCATAAAATCCATTCAAAGTGTATAATCAATGGCTCCCAGTATCATCAGATGGTTCATCACCATATTGTTTTTTTATCATCACAGAGTTGTGTATTCATCACCATGATCATTTTTAGAACATTTGTATCACTACAAAAAAAGAAAGAAACAGAAAAACCCATACATCCCATACTTCCTACCCCTCCCTCTCATAGCTCACAAATATTGCAAGCTATTTGTTCTAGTTTGCTAGCTGCTGGGATGCAATATACCACAAACAGAATGGCTTTAAAAAGGGGGAATTTTATCAGTTGCTAGTTTACAGTTCCAAGGCTGAGAAAATGTCCCAACTAAAACAAGTCTATAGAAATGTCTAGTCTAAGGCATCCAGGGAAAGATACCTTGATTCAAGAAGGCCGATGAAGTTTAGGGTTTCTCTCTCAAGTGAGAAGGTACATGGTGAACACAGTCAGAGTCTCTCTCATCTGGAAAGGCACATGGTGAACACGGTCAGGGTTCCTCTCTCATCTGGAAGGGCACATGGCGATAACAGTGTCATCTGCTAGCTTCTTCTCCTGGCTTCCGGTTTCATGAAGCTCCCCGGGAGACATTTACCTTCTTCATCTCCAAAGGTCGCTGGCTGGTGGACTCTGCTTCTTGTGGCTATGTTGTTCTGCTCTGCTCTCTTTGAATCTCCTATTCTCCAAATGTTTCCTCTTTTATAGGACTTCAGAAACTAACAAAGACCCACCCAAATGGGTGGAGATATGCCTCTACCTAATCCATCTTAACAACCACTCTTGATTAAATCACATCTCCAAGGGGATGATCTAATTATAGTTTCAAACATACAATACTCTATAGGGATTAGAAGAAACAGCTGCTTTTACAAAATGGGATTAAGATTAAAACATGGCTTTTCTAGGGCACATACATCATTTCAAACCAGCACACTACCTAATTTTCTCTTACCCCTTATCCCCCCCCCCATTATTTAATTATTTTTCATCCTTATTTTTTTTTTTTTACTCATTTGTCCATAACCTGGATAAAGGGAGCATCAGCCACAAGGTTTTCACAATCATTTGGTCACATTGTAAAAGCTATATCGTAATTTACAATCATCTTCAAGAAGGCTACTGGAATACAGTTCAACAGTTTCAAGTACTTCCCTCCAGCCACTCCAGTACGCCACAAACTAAAAAGAGATATCTATATAACGTGTAAGAATAACCTCCAGGATAACCTCTCAACTCCATTTGAAATCTCTCAGCCACTGAAAGTTTATTTTGTCTCATTTCTGTCTTCTCCCTTTTGGTCAGGAAGTCTTTCTCAATCCCAGGGTGCTGGTTCATCCCTAGAGGTCATTTCCCAAGGTGCCAGGGAGATGTACACCCTTGGGAGTGATGTCCCATGCTGTGGGGGAGGGCAGTGAGTTCACCAGCCAAGTTGGCTTAGAGAGAGAGGCGACATCTAAGCAACAAAAGAGGTTCTTTGGGGGTTACTCTTAGGTATAATCATAAGTAGGCTTAACTTCTTCTTTGCAAGAATAAGCCTTATGGAGGTGAGCCCCAATATCGAGGGTTTAGTCTATTGAATTGGTTGTCTTCAATGCTTGTGAGAATATCAAGAATTCCCCTGATGGGGAAGCCTGATATTTCCTCCTTTCTCCCTAGTCCCCCAAGGGAACCCTGAAATACTTTTCTATTCTCTGCCTAAATTACTCTGCAGTGAATTGGGGCACCACACTAACCTGTACAAACCCACAAGATCTCACTCCCTATTCAAGATACCATGCAATTATGGTGTTCAAATAAACCTACCATACAAATCAAACTGGACAGTATACTACCAAAACCAAAAATTTTGCACCAAATAAACATTTCCCCCTTTGAACTGACATAGAAGTCAAAGTTCAAATACAGACCATACCATCCTTTATCATCCTTTATCCTGCATTCTGATTTACCTTAGTCCTATCTAGATCAGCTTCATTCGTATCTCTAGAAGAAGTCTAATCACTTTTTCAACTTTTTAAACAGTTGCTGTACAGGGTAATGCTGACTTTCATTGCTTCAAAACTCTAACTCCGAGTCTCAGGAGTCATACAAATACCCAAAGTTCCAGGGAACAACCAGGTTAAACATAAATAGCTCAGCATCTCAGAATTTAGAAATCACAGTTACAATTCTGAAATAGATATAACTGCTGTAAGCGCTTACAATCTGGGAAACTTTATAGTAGGCCTAACCCTGTAAATTGACCTCATTTCTCCAACCTTGTATATTATAGTTAGTCCATATGAGTGAGCATGATAATATTTGTACTTTTGTTTCTGATAATATTTGTCTTTATGTTCATTCAACATACTGTCCTCAAGGTTCATTAACCTAGTTGCATGCCTCACAACTTCATTCCTTCCTGCAGCTGCTCAGTAGTCAGTTGTATGCATACACTGTAGTTCCCCCTCCATTCCTCAGTCAACACACCCTTAGGCCATCTCTACCCATTGCAAATTGTGAACACTCCTGCCATAAATATCAGTGTGCAAGTGTCCTTTTGAGTCCCCATTCTCAGTTCCTCCAAGTATATACCTAGCAATGAGTTTGCAGGATTATATGGCAACCTTGCCCCTAACCTCTGTGGAGCAACCACCCTGCCCTCCAGAGGGGCTCCATCTCTATGCTTCTCTACCAACAGTGAGTAAGTATATCTCTTTCTCCTCATTTTCTCCAGCACTTGTATCTCTCTGTTCATTTTTAAACAGTTTTGTTCACTCATCATACAGTCCAACCTAAGTAAAAAATCAGTGGTTCCCAGTATAATCACATAGTCATGCTTTTGCCACCACAATCTATATGAAAACATTTCCTTTTCTTCTGCAAAGAATCCCATACCCATCTCCCATATCCCCCACTTACTGACATTTCATTTTGGCATATTGCCTTTGTTAGATTCAATGGAAGCATATTACAATGTCCCTGTTAACTCTAGACCCCATTTGTATTGATTGTATTTTTCCTGTATACCATCCATTTTCAACACCTTGCAATTGTGACATTCATGTGTTCACCCTCATGCAAAGCTATTATTATATTTGTACATTTAATCACCATCATTGCCCACTCTACATGTTCCTAAGTTATATACTGTTTCAGTCTTTATCCTCGACCTTTCCTTCTGGCATTATACATGACCCCGGCCCTTCTCCCTCAACCATACTCAGCTTCATTCAGTGTACTTACATTATTGTTCTACCATCAGATAGTGATATGCTATCCATTTCTGGGTCTTTACAATCAGCCCTGTTGAACATTCTGTATTCCTTCAGCGCTGTGCCAGTTTGAAACTGTTGTGTACCCCAGAAAAGCCATGTTCCTTAATCCTGATTCAATATAATTGGGTGGGATCTTTTTGATTAAGTTGTTTCCAAGGAAATGTGGCCCACCCAATTGTGGGTGGGACCTTTTGATTAGGTAGTTTCCATGGAACTGTGTCTCCACCCATTCAAGGTGTGTCTTAATCTGCCTACTAGAGTCCTTTAAGAGGGAACCATTTTGGAAAGAGCAGATAGCACTGACAGAGTCCACACAGTGAGGGGCCTTTGGAGATGCAGAAAGAAAATGTCCCTGGGAAAGTCCTTTGAAACTAGAAGCTGGGAGAGAAAGCTAGCAGACATTACCACATGCCTTCCCAGCCAACAGAGTTGGCCTTTCTCGAGTCAAGGTATCTTTCTCTGGATGTATTAGTTCAGGCATTTGAATGGCCTTAGAACTGTAAACCTGTAGTGTAATAAATTATCTTTTACTGGTATATTGCATTCCAGCAGCTTTAGCAAACCAAAACAATCACCAAATGCCCAATCTCTACCCTCTGTCTATCTCCTGATAATCTGTTCTTAATTTTAACTCTCAAAGATTACTGATCCATGTTAGTTCCTATTAATGAGACCATACAGCATTTGTCCTTTGTTTCTGGCTAATTTCACTCAGCATAATGTCCGCAAGGTTCATCCACGTTGTTACATGCTTTATTACTTTATTCTTACTTACAGTTGTGTAATATTCCATTGTATGTATAAATCACAGTTTGTTTAGCCACTCATTCATTGATGGACATTGGCCTGTTTCTGTCTCTTGGCAACTGTGAATAATGCCACTATAAACACTGGCATACAAATGCCTGTTTTGTCCTTGCTTTCAGTTCCTCTGAAATATACCTAGTAATGAGATTGCTGAATCATATGGTAATTCTATACTTAGCTTCCTGAGGAACTGCCAAATTGTCTTCCAGAGCAGTTGCTCCATTCTACATTTCCACCAACAGTGAATAAGCATGCCTGTTTTGCCACATCCTCTAAGCACTTGTTGTTTTCTGTTTTTTGGGGGATTTTTTTTTTTGATAATGGACATTCTAGTGGGTGTAAGATGATATCTCATAGTGGTTTTGATTTGCATTTCTCTGATAGCCACTGAAGTTGAGCATCTTTCCATGTGCCTTTTAGCTATTTGTAATTCCTCTTCTGAAAAGTGCCTGTTCATATATTTTGTCCATTTCTTAATTGGGTGTTTGTCTTTTTGCTGTTGAGTTGTAGAATCTCTTTGTATATTCTGGATATTAAACCTTTATCTGATAAGTGGTTTCCAATATTGTCTCCCATTGCGTAGGCTACCTTTTCAGTTTCCTGACAAAATTCTTTGACATACAAAACTGTTTAATTTTGAGGTGCTCCATTTATCTATTTCTTTTTTCAATGCTCACACTTTGGAAATAAGGTCTAGCAAATCACCTCCTATTACAAGATTTATAAGATATTTTCCTTAACATTGTCTTCCAAAAGTTTTATGGTCTTAGCTCTAATGTGTAGCTCTTTGATCCGTTTTGAGTTAATTTTTTAATGGGATATGAGATAAGAGCCCTCTTTCCTTCTTTTGCATATGGATATCCAGTTCTCCAAACACCATATATTGAAGAGGCTGGTCTACCCCAGTTAGGCTGACTTTACCACCATATCAAAGATCAATTGTCCTTAGATGAAAGGATCTATTTCTGAACACTCAGTTCGATTCCATTGGTCAGTATATCTATCTTTATGCCAGTACAATCCTGTTTTGACCATTGTAACTTTGTAATATGCTTTAAAGTCAGGTAGTATGAAGCCTCCCACTTTATTTTTCTTTCTCAAGATATTTTTAGCTATTCAGGGCCCACTCCTCTTCCAAATAAATTTGGTTATTGTTTTTTCTATTTCTGAAAAGTAAGGTTTTGGGGATTTTAATTGGCATTACATGGAATCTATAAACAAATTTGGGTAGAATTGACATCTTAGCTATATTTAGTCTTCCAATCCATGAACAAAGAATGTCCTTTCATTTATTTAGGTCTTCCATGATTTCTTTTAGCAATTTCTTGTAGTTTTCTGTGTGTAGGACTTTTGTTTCCTTAATTAAATTTATTCCTAAATATTTTATTCTTTTGGTTGCAATTGTAAATGGAGTTTTTTTTCTTGATTTCATTCTCAGATTGCTCATTACTAGTGTATAGAAACACTATTGATTTCTGGGTGTTGATCTTGTACCCTGCCACTCTGCTGTACTCATCTATCAGCTCTAGTAGCTTTGCTGTGGATTTTTCAGGATTTTTGACATATAATATCATCATCTGCAAAAATGAGAGTTTTAATTCCTCCTTTCCAATTTTGATGCCTTTTATTTCTTTTTCTTGTCTAATTGCTCTGGCTAGAATTTCAAGTACAATGTTGAATAACGATGGTGACATTGGGCATCCTTGTCCTGTTCCTGATCTTAGATGGAATGCCCTTCCCCACTGAGTGTGATGTTAGCTGTGTTTTTTTCATGTATTCCCTTTATCATGTTGAGGAAGTACCCTTATATTTCTATCCATTGAAGTGTTTTCATCAAGAAATGATGATGAATTTTGTCAAATGCCTTTTCTGCATCAATTGAGATGATCATGTGGTTTTTCCACTTTGATTTATTGATGTGGTGTATTAAATTAATTGATTTTCTTGTGTTGAATCAGTCTTGCATACTTGGAATAAATCCTACTTGATCATGATGTATAATTCTTTTGATGTGCTGCTGGATTTGATTTGTAAGCATTTTATTGAGAATTTTTGCATCTATATTAAAGAGATGGCCTGTAAATTTCTTTTCTTGTAGTATCATTGTCTGGCTTTGGGATTAGGGTGATTTTGGCTTCATAGAATGAGTTAGGTAGCTTTCCCTCCTTTTCAATTTTCTTTTGAAGAGTTAGAGCAGGATTGGTACTAATTCTTTCTTGAGTCCTTGGTACAATTCACATTTGAAGCCATCTGAACTTGGACATTCCTTTTTTGGGAGCTGATTCATGTATTTTGGGACACTCTGGGTCAGTACATAATATGATTATGTCTTCTTGATGAATTTTTCCTTTAATTAATGCACAATGTCTTTTGTCTCTTTTAATTGTTTTACATTTGAAGTTTAATTTGTCAGATATATATTAGTATAACTACCTCTGCCCTTTTCTGGTTGTTGTTAGCATGAAATATCTTTTTCCAACCTTTAACTTTTGATCTGTTTTTGTCCTGGGGTCTAAAGAGAACCTCTTGTAGACAGCATAGGGATGGGTCTTGTTTTTTAATCCATTCTGTCAGTCTGTGTCTTTTGATTGGGGAGTTTATTCCATTAACACTTAATGTCTTTTGGATTTTATATGTCATATCTTATTTTTTTCTCTTTTTTTACCTTTACTGACAGTCTTCATTTATATACTATTTTTCAGACCTCTCCTGTCTTTTCCTATCTGCCTCAAGTGCTACCTTTAGTATTTCTTGTAGAGTAGGCTTCTCAGTCATGAACTCTCTCAGTGTCTGTCTGAAAAAATTTTAAACTCCCCATCAGTTTGAAAGACAGTTTTGCTGGGTATAGAATTCTTGGTTGGCAGTTTTTCTCTTCAGAATCTAAAATATATCAGACCACTGCCTTCCTGCCTCCATGGTTTCTGCTGAGAAATCCACACATAGTCTTATTAAGCTTCCCTTTGTATGTGATGTATTGTTTTCCTCTTGCTGCTTTCAGAATTCTCTCTTTCTCTTTACATTTGACAATCTGCTTAGTAAATGTCTTGGAGTAGTCTATTTGGAACTATTCTGTTTGGGGTATGCTGCACTTCTTGGACTGTAATTTTATGTCTTTCATAAGAGATGGAAAATTTGCAGTGATTATTTCCTCCATTAGTCTTTGTGCCCCTCTTCCATTGTCTTCTCCTTCTGGGACACCCATAACATGTTTATTCATGCATTTCATGTTGTCATTCAATTCTCTGACACCCTGCTCATATTTTTCCATTCTTTTCCCTATCTGTTCTTTTCTGTGTAGGATTTCAGATGTCTTGTCCTCCAGTTCACTAATCCTTTCTTCTGCCTTTTCAAATCTGATGTTGTAGGTCTCTATTTTTTGTTGTTGCTGTTTGTTTGTTTGCATGGGCAGGCACTGGGAAGTGAACCCATCTATTGTTTTTTTCCATCTCTTCTATTGGGCCTTTCCTTCCCATAAGTTCTGCCATTTGTTTCTGTAAACTTTTGAGTTCTTCTTTATGTTTGACCAAAGTCTTTTTTTTTTATACATTTCACCTCTTTTTGCCATATTTTTCCCGAACTTGATTTGATTTTTATGTGGTTTTGCATGTCCATTCAAACATCCTTATTTAGTTGTTTCAACTTTTGTATTTCATTTGAAGTGTTGGTTTGTCCCTTTTTTCTAGGCCATATATTTGATTTTCCTAGTATGGCTCATTATATTTTTGCTGGTGTCTCAGCATTTGATTTCCTTAATCAGTGTATTCTGGAGGTTGTTTTCACTTTTTTTATGTAGGTTTTTTTGTTGGCTGCCTTTGTTCTCTATCTGTTCTTTGGCATTCAGTTCAACTTATTCCAGACCACAAGCATAGCTTTCATATAATTGATCTGAATTTTTCAGCTCTTTTTTTTTTTTTTTTTGGTTCTTGCTCTGCCTATATGAAAATGTTTTGAGGAGAGTCTCCTCAGATATGATCAACCCCAGTCAGATATTCCTAGACCAGACAGGTCCATGTCTCAAGAGTAGGGTGTGATCAATATCAAGTTTTCCTGATGGTGACACCCAGTGGGTTTTGAGACTTTCCTGCGAAGCCTCTAGACTCTGTGCATTTCCTATCCTGCCCAGCATGCAGTGCTCGTCAGCACGGTTCCCACCAGCATAATGTGGTGTGATGCCTTTCTTTTGCAGTAGCCCCCCCCCCCTGCCAGTGGTGGGATTGAGACAGAGGCTGAGGTGGGCTTAGGTTGCTTCTACTTTCCAGCCCCTGGGGCCTGAATTCCCTGAAGGAGTGCAGCCATTTGAGCTGGGCCTTGCTCTCCTTTTCTTGGGGAAGATACACCCTTTAACTGACTAGTTGCTTTGTCTCTCAGACATGCCTTAATCCAGCCCTTTCCTGGGGGCAGAGCTGAGGTATGAGAATGCTAGCAGTTCCATCTAATGAGCTGTTATATTGAGAAATCACATATTATATAGTCATCTAATGAGCTGTTACAAAATAAAAACTAAAAAAGAGAGAGAGAGAGTAAAAAAAATGCCTTTTCAGAGTTGGACCTCAGCTCCCTGGGTTTGCCAATCAAGAGCCAGAGTTGGTACAGGGCTCTATGTGTTCCTAGGCTCTATGTGCCCCCTTTTCTTGGGGCCCAGCCTTTTCTCAATATTTTGTACTGTCCAACTGAAAAAGCCTCTGTTATCATTGTTGTTGTTTTTTTCTCAGACCTGCCACCTCTCTGCTAGGGAACCCAAAACTCCTAGTTCCTTTAGTGCTTACACCAGGCTTATCTGTGCTTGTGGCCTGTTATCAGCAGTCCACATTTGTTAAATAATTCTGCAGTTGGGGTGGGGTAATGTTGGCTCAGTGGCAGAATTCTTGCCTGCCGTGCCAGAGACCTGGGTTCAATTCCTGGAGCCTGTCCATGCCAAAACAAAAACAAAAACAAAAACACAGAAATTCTGCAATTGGAGCCTGATTGAGCTAACCTTCTTGTTTCTAGCAGAGTTTCTTTCTTTTTCTGTCAGGGAACTGGCCTGCCATGCCTCCTAGGCTTGGCAGACGTACAGTTCTGTGTGGGATCTCAGCCATCCCATCCATTCCAAACTGGTGTACAATGTGTGTCCAGTCACTGATGTTCCCCCTAACAGTTGTTTTGTGCAGTTCCTGACTATTTATTGTCTGCCTTGGAGGACAAACTAAATTCCACACCTCACTATGCTGCCCTCTTGCCCCACCCCTCTGATATACAGACTTTTAAACTCATTTTATTAGTCTATGTTCTTGGGGAAAAGTCTCAGTATATCCCCCAAGTACTAATAATGATACTATTTAAATCCACTTATTGAATAGCTTTTTTGGGGGTGGGTGGGTGGTGCATGGTCCTGGAATTGAATCTAGGTCTCCTGTTTAAAAGGCGTGAATAGCTTTTTTTCTTTATAAAAGAGAACACAATGTTTTAATCCAAGAAAATGAGACAGCATATCTAAAAGAATTCAATACAGTCTGCTTCTTCTTTCGATTCCTTTTTATTTTCACGGGAATTTTCTTTGAGGGGAGCTTTAGCTTTTGCTGTAGGCAGATGCTGTCTTCTCTCAGCCAGCTGGCATGAGAAACAATAGAAAAAGATTGGGGATACAGATGGGAGGCACTGTGTAAACGTGTCAGATGAAGCCCCATTCCATGACTCAACCCAGGTTTTGCAAGTAAAGACTCTTGAACACAACTTTCAGGGTTGTTATACAATCTGAGTCTTTGGGAGCCGTGATGCTCCTGCAGCCCTGTCCCCAGGGTGCTCCCAAGCACGCTTACCTGAAAGCCCCCTTTACTTTTGGCCTGGGGACTGTGCTGTGTTGGGGTCTCTCCATCTGTCACGCAGACATCCTGAGATAAAAAATGAAGCAACAAATACTAAACCCACATCTATTTACTCCTTTTATTGCCATACATTAGATATACTTGCTGCGCTTTCCCTTAAGAAATCAGAGCCTGGACAAACACATGCTTCAAGAGATCCCTACTCTAAACCATGGAAGATTCTGTTGCGCTTTGTAGCCCCCAGACACACACTATTTGCTGAATTTGCTCACTCATCATGAGTTTAACATTTGAGCCCTAATTATTCTTTTACATAAAGGACTCTCTTTTAAGAAAAAGCAAGGCCAAATCTAGTTTCCTCACCAACGTTTAGGAAGAGAGGAGGCAGGGAGTTCTGTCTGATTTCATTATTACGAGGAAACACAGCTTTCCTATTCCAGCCAAACCACCATGTCATTTACAGTGAAAGTGTATCCCTGTTAAAAATTAGCAAGATTGAAAAGGTTATGAAGACATTCCATTTTATTAGAAGAAAGATCTCAGATATAGGTATTAATTGCTAATAATAATAGATTATTTTCTATTCAATAACAGATTAATTACTGAATTATTCCCCATAACCAGGTAGTATTTATTGTAAGTGTTGAAGCTTATCACCAGATCATTTACTATCTTTCAAATGACTTGGAAAACTTAATCACATACTCTTGGCTCTATTATGATTTCATGTGGGTAAATTTACTTATGAAATATTCTGCAGGTAAGTCATAAATCAAAGCCAAAATTTTCTTATGCTCCTTCTCCCCCACCCTCCGCCATTCTCATAACTGTTTGGTACAGAGTCAGAGAAATATATGTGCCTAATTGTGAATTTAATTATTTATTAGATATGGATATAAATGTATACACATATGAACAAATTTAATGATTTACTAAGATGGATATAGATGGATACATGTAAATTAACTAGATTATTTAGTGGACGTGGATATATACAGCTGTGGCTAGACATGGATATATATGTTCACATACATGTATGAATGCACGTGTGTGGGTGTATGTCTGTGTTCCTATGTTATTACTTGCTTCCGAGGCACACCTCCTAGTTCTCCTCCTCCCTCACTAGCAACTTCTTCCCAGTTTGTTCTTCTCTCTCTACTTTGCTCACTCCCTGAGTGACTTTACTTAGCTCTATGACTTTAAATCACACCTGAATACATAAATAACACCCGTATTTATATCTCCAGGCCAAACTCTTCTCTTGAACTCCAAACTCACATAGCCAGCAGCCTACGGGTCATCTCCTTGGGCGGAGCTCAAATTACCACGTTCAAACACATCTCTCGCTTCCGCCTGCCACCACCTGCCCTTCCCGCAGCCTGCCTCCTCTCCCAGGTGTCTTCACCTCAGAAAAAGGCACCCTCAGCTTCACAAAACTCACACTCTTCTCTTTCTCTGAAACAGTAGCCAGGGTAATCATTTAAAAAATGAATCAGAATGTTTCCGTCCATCGAGCGCCACCCTTCAGAGACTTCCTACCACTGAGAATAAAATCCAAAGCCCTTACCATGGCTTACAGGGCTTCTCACACCTGTGCCCTGGCTGTCTCCCTGTCCCCATTCTCTGCAATCCCCCCTGCCTGCTGCACTCCAGCATGACAGGCTCCTTGAATAGAGCTTTCGAGGACTTTACACCTGCTATTTTCTTTGCCTGGATTGCCCTTCTCCAGATAGTCACTTGGATCACTCTCTCCTTCATTCAAATGCCACCTCCTCAAAGAGGCTGTCCCTGTCCATACTCTCTGAAGGAGCAGAAATCTCTCTTACTCTCTTTCTTCTCATCCTACAGAAATCCTTCATTATCTTTCCAGGGCACTTTAACTAACACAAACTAAGATGATTTACTTTTAAGGCCATCTGTCTCTCGAGAGGGGCTTTGTTTTGTGGGCCAGTGTTCTTAGCACCTAAACGGTGCTTGGCCCATGTCAGACATCATTAATTATTTAATGAGCAAACGAATATTTTACCATGCACATTTGAAAGAACATGTCGATTCACAATATGTCTTTACTTTTCTGGATTAGCTTTGTGTGTCTGTAGACACAGGATGTAGAACTCATAATTAGCTCTAACCTACTTTATGCTAGCTTTGATATTATATTCAGTATAGATTTTTCCTTTCTTTTAGAGACATAGCAAAATTTGAGATATGAGAATCACAGTGTCAGTCTAATTGATAGCCCTGAGTTATATATTTGAATGTGGTTAAAAGGGAAAATTTTAGTTATATATATGCTGCTAGAACAACATTTAAAAAAAAACTACCAAAACACAGGATTGTATAACACACACAAAATGAACCTTAATGTATACTATGGACTATGATTAATAGTATAATTGTACTATTTTTGTTCCATAATTGTAAGAAAGGTACCACAATGATACAAAATATTAATGATAGGGAAACCTGTGTATGTGAGGTGGGCACAGGGAAACTTTGCATTTTCTGCACGATTTCTCTGTAAACCTACAACTGCTCTAAAAGCAAAAAAAAGATCCTGCAATCTTTAAAATAAGAGAGAGTACAAAAGGCACATACATGTATATTCACAGACCATTTTCATTAGTGCTTCAGGACTTTGCAAGGCCCCTAAAAGTTTTTATGTATCATTCCAAAGTATCGATCTTCCTGTCAATTAGCCAACTCACAATTTAATGGACGCTGTATTTCCTAATAATTACGGTCATCTCTTTGAAGATATGAATACCACATCTTCTTTAAAAATACTGCTAGGGTGAGAGACACACTTAGAAAAAGGGATCATAGGAGAAGATTGGAGAAGGATGACCAAGATTTTCTTGGGATAAATCATCAGAATTTGAAAGAGAGAATATGCAGTAAAATAAAAAGAGTATTTGAACAGGAATTCAAGAAACTTTAAGAGGGGGGAAACAAACAATGTGAGTGAAATCTCTTGAATGGGGTGGGAAGAAGGAAGAGGCCAGGACAGCGGTGAGTTATAGCTCATGTTGACCCCTAGGTGGTGCTGTTGGATCAGAAAGCGTGATTTGCACTACAGGAGCGTGGATTGGCCGACGCGAGACTGGGCAGGATGGGCCATTATCCCTATCTGCTAATGCATGGTTCCAGCTCCTTCCAAAGCTCCCTCTCCTTAATTATTGTTAAGTATTCCCACAGATATATCACCTGGGCTCGTGTGTAAGTCATGTCAGCTTACACATAGTGCTCCGCAATGTCCTTTCCTTTGTTCTCACTACCTACCTACCCCTCCCCCCGCAGTTACATCTCCTGCCCACCAGTGCGGCTGCCAGCAGACCCGCCACCTCCTCTGAATGTCACATCCTCTCTTCCCCAAACTGATTCCACTGGGCGCTCCTCTGTCTCTGCTGGGGATGAGAAGGGTGAGGAAGTTACTAAAACAACATTGTAAGACTATTATTTTCATCTAGCCATCTTCTTTCCAATAGTCTTAATTATTTATTAACATTTGCTGTCTACTACTTAAGTATGAAATGGGAGGAAGGGACCGTAGGCTGAGGCAAGTTTCGATTTAAATTTCCTGTTGTCAAGGCCGCTGTACCTTGGTTTACCCTTCAGCTGTACTTCCTTAGAAGTGAAAACCTCTCCAGAGTTTTCTACAAATGGTATAGGGTCTCACCTGTGAGCGTTGTTCTCTTTCTATGAAAAGGAGTGTTCAAAGCAGTGCTTGGGAAATGCCCATAGGCATCAAAGACTTACCAGAAGCTTTCCTATCTGAGTCTTACCAATCAAAAGCTCTCTGTGTCATTTTATGACTCTGTCTTCCTCTTTGGCATGCCCCACTCTTGTTGAGATTCACAGTGGGGTTAGGATGCCAACTGGAACTTTTTCTTCAATCCTTATTGCAGTACGGTTTTGGTCAGTTAAGATGACGTGCCTGCCTTCCAGGCTGTGAGATTTCATTCAGGAAGAGTCTATTGCCCAACCCTTACCACACCTGGTCTAGTTCCCTCCTGCACCCACAGTAAATAAACTTCCATTCCTCAGAGGCCCTCCCTAGACTTAAGGAAATTAAAATTATATTTTATTCACACAAAAGTTTTCCAGCCTTAGGATTCTAGGGAAGTCAGGTTACTGCTTTCCCAAGTAGGAGAAAAGTTTTGAGAAGGCTTTAGGGGCACTGCCCTCCCACCTACAATGGAATCACCTGAGGTCTAGCAGTTCTTCTCTCTATAGGTTTTCAGATTTGAGGTTAAGGGCATCACTGTAAGGTAAGTACCGAATCTGATCAGAAGGAAAGAGGTTAAGTTCTTCTCTCTATAGGTTTTCAGATTTGAGGTTAAGGGCATCACTGTAAGGTAAGTACCGAATCTGATCAGAAGGAAAGAGGGTGAAGAGCGGTGGCTTGTGAGCATTGGGTAAGTTCCTTTACTTCTCCAAGTCTCAATTTTCTAATCCATACAAAGAGAATAAGAATAGTATCAGCATAATAAGTTTGTTGTGTACCTTAAAGGAATTATCACAGCACCAAGTACTCTCAGTAAATGTCAGCTGTTGTTTGAATTGGCACAATCTGTCCAATAGGGAAATAAAGGTAAGAATGGTTGAATAGCTTCGCATTCCTTTTGGGTTCTAGCACTAGTCACTGCTGATGTTTGGTATGTTCTAAATGAAAGATTAAAAAGTTCTAAAGAGGAAACAAATGATTGTGCTCTCAAGAACATAAGCTGCCAGCGTTCCTTTAAAAAACATGTTAGTAAGTCTGTCTTATGAAAATTGCAATGCTTTAAGCAACATATTTAGACATCAATTAATCAAGTAGAGTTTGCTGATTAACTGATTGAAGTTGAATAAAAAATTAGTGCTGATGCTATATTTAAAAAGCTGCAGCTTTTGATGTAAGGCTGAGATAATGGAATCAACCTCAGAAGCCAGAGTCACGGATGAGATGGAAGGGGGATGTCAGCAAATAGATGGAAAACAGAAGGAGGAACAGCAGTGAGAAATAAAATGCCTCCTGACAGGTCACATCATGTACACATGGATCTTTTTTTCCTATTAAATACTTAGTCAATGAATTTAAATAGTGGATGAAACCTTATGTTCTAGTTTGCTAGCCGCTGAATGAGATGTACCAGAAATGGAGTGGCTTTTAAAAAGGGGAATTTAGTAAGTTGCAAGTTTACAGTTCTAAGTCCATGAGAATGTCCAAATTAAAGCAAGTCTATAGAAATGTCCAAGTAAAGGCAACAACAAGAGGTTACCTTCACTTAAGAAAGGCCATTGAACTTCAGAGTTTCTCTCTCAATTGGAAAGGCGCATGGTGAATATGGCAATGTCTGCTAGATTTCTCTCCAGGCTTCTTGCTTCATGAAGCTCCCCCGGGGGGTGTATCCTTCTTCACCTCCAAAGGTCTCTGGCTCTGTAGGCTCTTATGGTTGTCATGGCTCTGAAGCTGTTTCCAAAAATGTTTCCTCTTTGAAAGGATTCCAGTAAACCAATCAAGACCCACCTGGAATGGGTAGAGTCTCATCACCCTCTAATTAAAGATTAATACCCACAATTTGGGTGAGTCACAGCTCCATGGAGATAAACTAATCAAATTTCCAACTCACAATACTGAGTAGGGATTAAAGTAAATGGCTTCCTCCACAAGATGGATCAGGATTAAAACATGGCTTTTCTAGAGCACATGATCCTTTCAAACTGGCACATCTTATTTTAAGTACCTTTTCCAATTCGTATATTTATAGATAGAATATTAGATTAATTGAAAATATACAGCTGAAAGTAAAAAATCCTGAATTCCAAATATGAAAGAAGAACATATTTTCAAGTAGTTGTACTGATTTTGTCATCGCATTAGCAGTTGGATAAGGAAAATACAACTTTTTACCAAGTATTTAAAAAGGGGAGGAATCTAGAAGCACACTTAACCAGTGCTATTTTTCTGTGGTTCCCGGCTCCAAAAAGCCGTGGGGTAGAAGCAGCTCCCTGCAGCCAGTATAGTAGGTATTCACTGCGCTGGACAAAAGAGCAAGGGAGGAGCACCTCTAAATCTGGATTTTTCTCTTTTGACTCCACTCTTTACCTTAAAAATTTTGTAACTCAAGTGCAGTAGAATGATCATGCTAAAATCTATTAAAGCACTAAGTGCCCTATAGGGATCAACCTATTGAGGCTCACAAAAACTCCATGACAGAGGAACTCTTATTAGTCCCACTTTACAGATGAGAATACTGAGGAAGGAGAGATGAACTGTCCAATGCATCACAGTTAGCAGATTTGACAAGAAATAATACATTTCCATCAAGTAGAGGCATATGTTTCTAAAACAACATTGTAAGACAAGACCATTATTTTCATCTAGCCATCTTCTTTCCAATATTCTTGATTATTTATACATATTTATACAATATATACATACATATATACATATTATGCATATATGCCACTCTTCTTTTTTAACATCATTTTATAAATATTTTCTCAAGAGCATTTTCTAATGTAGCTAAATAGTTTTTTTTAATGGCAAGTGATATAATAGTATTTTCATACTGTGCTCCATAGTATCCTGAGAAGAGGGAGAGAGAGCACAAAAGGCAAGTCTCAGTTCACCTCTATCATTCTGCCTTACCGTGAGCAACTCCTTTTTCTAAATAAAATATTTTAAATCAATTTACATAGATAGCTTATACCTATTTCATTGAAGAAAGGATTCCATTGCCAAAGCAAAGTTTAAGTGCCATTAATTATATAATAATTTATACCTCTGTTGTTGAACATTTGGATTAGTTCCTTTTTTTGTTTGTTTTTTTTTTTTTTTTTTGCATGGGCAGGCACTGGGAAATGAACCCAGGTCTCCGGCATGGCAGGCAAGAGCTCTGTCACTGAGCCACCATTGCTCGCCCTAGATTAGTTCCATTTGTGTTGCTCTAAGTAATATTGCTATGAGCAACTTTGAATAGAATACGTCCTTCTTTCTTTTAATTGTTTCCTTAATTTAAATTAATAGGAGTTGGTTAAAGTCTAAAGTGTAAGGTCATTTATGAGCATTTTTAAATTGCGTTGCCAAATTACCCTGTCCAAGGCAATTTATAACACCAATGGCAATGGAGCCCACTGTTTGCGCATAGCTACCTTGTAACAGCTCTGATAAAACAAAAAAGTAAAAACAAATAACAACATACACACAAACTAATGACGTAAATTAGTGTATTTGGACCAACCTAATTTAAAAGGTTGGTTGCATACCATGCCTCAAACTAGAGGTTAACTGTGGCCAAGTCCAACTGGCAGTATAGAATTTCAGCTCACTGAAATGCTGGAGAGTTACTGGGAGAAAAGTGTTGGCTTTGAATGGGAAATCTCTTGAAGCAGAACTCCAGGAGAAATTCACAAACGGTTATTCAGGGACCACAGAAAAAGTAAGATTTCTGGTCTTTCAGAAATCTTGAGGGGCCATCCTAGAGGGGGAACTAGACTTTCTCAGAAGATTTCTTGCTGCTCATTCACAAGGCTCTATTGGGGAAATATTAATGTAGTTAACAAGCAATCGGGGTTGTAAAACATAACATTATCAAAGACAAGGAAAGAAAAGAAAAAAAAATCACCCATATTCTCACCCCTACACCAATAACAACTTACCATTTTTGCCTTTTAGGGATTCAGAAAAATGAATTTCTAGTGCATCTTCCTCTTACAAAGTTTTGATAATTTGTTTTACTTTCTGAAAGTTGGATAATGCAATGGAAAATTTAAGGAATGAGATAAACTGGGTATAACCCCATGCTTGTAAATATCAGATTTGCAGTAATTTACAATGTGCTTTAAGAAGGGTAAAGGCTACTTTCCTATCCCAAAACACTAGTTTACTTCCCTCCCTCAAACTTAAAACCCTCCAAGTAATCTTTCTGCTTGCCAGCTCCACAGAGAGAACAAGGAACTTTTGCACCATTTCCTCACCTCCATGTGACATCACCCATGGCGAGGTGGCAAATGGTTGGGGAATGTCACACCAACCCGGCTGTTCTCATCTCTCCTCTCTTGAAGCAGACTTTCAGTCTGTGGTGTCACACCAATGCCAACATTAGGGGTGGAACAAGGAAGGAGGGAATATGATTGTTTATTAAATATGTGTGTAATTTCAGATGTCAAAAGTCATATATTTGCCTTTTGCACAGAAAAGTTATTTAAGTTTGGCTGCATGGCATGTTGTAGGAATTTGACTAACACAGTCATAGGTTATCCTGAATTTCTGCATTCCCATTCAGATCCCATGGATCAACCTGGAAATTGCAAGACAAGAGTCTGTCAGTGCAGAAACTGTCCCTCAAATCCATGGTCTTAGTTCAGGTCTTGATTAGAGACCTGAACTCTCCAACTCTCTTGCCATCAGCCCACCTGCTTCACCACCACCGTAATCTCTTCTCTAAGACACAGAACTGGTGGGTGTTCTTCCCTGGCCGTACGGCTTTGATGAGGGTTCTGTCACCAGCAGAGTAGAGTTTGAACACCTAAGCTCTGTATTCGAGAGCTATGGCTCTCTGGCTCCAACCCACTTTTCCAGTCTTATTTTCTGCCATTTCCCCTCCATCCCCCAGGTCTCCTGTGTTCTGTCCTCTACTACTCTCTAAACAAGCTCTGTTCCTTTCTACGGTTGCTCTTTCTCATGAAATTCCCTATCTCTATTTCTTTAGAAATAGAAATGTGACCTCCTCCATGGAGGCTTTCCTTGGCCATCTCTCTATTCTGAGCAGAACTAAGAGCTTTTTCAACTTTGTGCCCAAGTGTTTTGCTCATAGTACTCTATACCACTATTGGCACATCTAACTCTTCAAGGGCAGGGAGTATGTCTTTTTCATATTTGCATCCCTAAAACTTATACAGTGTCAAGCATATAGTAGGTGCTTGTTTAATATTTTTGACTGAATGCATTCATTTGTAACTAGAATATGGTCACTGGTCAGTTAATAAAAAGCAAATGATGGTGTTCCCCAATATTTGTTTTTTTATTGATTCAACCATGATTTGTCGAGCCCTTACCATGTGCCAGGCACTGTGATGGGCCTTGGGATTCAAAGATGAATAAGACCTAGCTCCTGTCCTGGAGGGACCTACAGCCTTGTGATGGAGAGAGACATACATTGATTTCAGTGTAAGCCTATCTCACAGGGTTTGAGGATTTGCTGTAGCCTTCCTCTAGTTTGGCCAGAGTGATTCAAGGTGTCCCTGTTATTAATGAGACATGATGTAAAGACAGACAACCTGATGAAGTCATCTGGCATTTTGTAAAGGTAGAGGTCACCATTAAAGAACTTGTGCAGAGACAACCTTCATTATTCTTTTATTCAAGGAAGAAAATCTGGATGCATCAAGCCATAAGACTAGAAGGGATATCTAGAGGTCAGGTACTTCAGCCCTTGCCTCTTTCTGAGCAGGAGAAAATCCAAGTTATTTAAAAAACCAAAAGAAAGTAGAATGAACCCAATGAACCTGATCTTATTTTGGAAGCCAAATTTTTTGCAGCAAGTGGCATTGGTTAACTCCTCATGGTAAGTGAGCTGATATTCTAGCATAGCATGGAACCCATAAGACATTTTAGAATTTTCTTATATACGTTATTAGTTTTCTTTGGTGATCTCTCGGGAGTGAGTTTTTTTAAGATTATACAAGATAATAAAGTTTTGGATTTGTACCATGCTATATGACATGACGTGAATACTTTTGAGAATATCATAGAAACAAATTCCATAGAAAGAGGTGTACTGGTTGGTCCCCTTTGGGACATGGAAGTGCGTACTGACTCCAGTTTTGGGAACACAATGCTACTAGCTGCATGAGGTAGTGGAGAATCAGAACAGCTTATTTTGAAGATTTTTTTCGGGGGGGGGGTGCATAGTCCCGGAATCGAACCTGGGTCTCCTGCATGAAAGGCAGGCATTCTAACCACTGAACTACCCGTACACCCATATTTTGAATATTTTTAACAAAGCGATGATGAACTCTTCAGAGTATAAGCAATGACAGCCATTACCAGCTCCTCTGTGGTATTATTTCCAACTATTTTAATATATTGTCTTTCTTCACCCCCCATGTCTGCTTTTCAAAACCTCAGTACAGTTTCTATTTTAAAGATGTCTGATGCCTTTTGCTACTGTTTCAGAAAAGAATAAGTGGCATGGTGGAACTTTAATCTGTCCATCTGTGATGTAGGAATCTACCAAAGTTGACCTGAATAATGACCTGTAAGGAAATTGGGCCTTGAAGAGTAAAGACAGTAGCTTGCACCAGGGGGTTAGATAGCCTAAGTACTATGTCTTCTGAAATTAGAAAGCTTTTTGAGATGGATTTAGAATGAAGACTTCAAGACACATGCTCAGAGTAGGCATACTTGGAGGTATATATTCTCATTTTTATGAAAGATTTTTAAACTGCTTCAATTTGCAGTCAGCAGAATGATGGCCCTTGAACGATGACCACATCCTACTCCCTGGAACCACTGAAATGTTACCTTACATGGCAACAGGGACTTTACAGATGCATTTTTTTTTATTAATTAAAAAACTTAGCAAAAGAACATTAAGATATCATTCCATTCTACATATACAATCAGTAATTCTTAATATTATCACATAGTTGCATATTCATCATTTCTTAGAACATTTGCATCGATTTAGAAAAAGAAATAAAAAGACATCAGAAAAAGAAATAAAACGATAATAGAGAAAAAAAAGATTATACATACCATACCCCTTACCCCTTGCTTTC
>PVIY010037996.1:6197-24332 GCA_004026745.1 Myrmecophaga tridactyla | reverse complement strand
AGTGACTAAATGTACAAATTTAAAAATGTTTTTGCATGAGGAAGAACAAAAGAATGTCATTACTGCAGTGTGCTGAAAATAGATGGTAATCAATATTTTAAAATTTCAACTAATGTGTGAGACTAAAGCAAAAAATGTTTATTTGTTACAAAATTTATATTTTGACTAGTGCATTTCCTAATATAACTCATGTAGATAGTTTGATTGAATGTCATAAGTACTTGGAATCTCAGGTAGCAGATGAGATTTTGTTGGTTTGTCCAGAGTGATGCCCCGATGAATCCCAGAATGATTTGATCAGTGACTGGAAAAGTATTTGCAAGCCCCCTTCAGGGAATGGTGAGAGCAGGGAGAAATTCAACTTCCCCAAGTTGAATTCTTGATATTCTCACAAGTAGTGTGGACAACCAAAGCTATAGGCTGAGCCCCCAGTCTTGGGGTTTGTTCATATGAAACTTAACCCCACAGGGGATAGGTCAAGCCTACTTAAAATTAAGCCTAAGATTCACCCCCAAGAGAACCTCTTTTGTTGCTCAGATGTGGCCTCTCTCTCCAGCCAACACAGCAAGCAGACTCACCACCCTCCCCCTGTCTATGTGGGACATGACTCCCAGGGGTGTGGATCCTCCTGGAAGCATGGGACAGAAATCCAAGAATGAGCTGAGATTCAGCATCAAGGGATTGAGAAAAACTCTAGAATGAGCTGAGACCCAGCATCAAGGGATTGAGAAAACCTTCTCGACCAAAAGGGGGAAGAGTGAAATGAGACAAAGTGTCAATGGCTGAGAGATTCCAAACACAGTTGAGAGGTTATCCTGGGGGTTATTCTTATGCATTAAGTAGATATCACCTTGTTATCCAAGATGTAATGGAGAGGCTGGAGGGAACTGCCTGAAAATGTAGAGCTGTGTTCCACTAGCCATGTTTCTTGATGATGATTATATAATGATATAGCTTTCACAATGTGACTGTGTGATTGAGAAAACCTTGTGTCTGGTGCTTCTTTTATCTACCTTGTCAACAGATGAAAGGAACATATGGAATAAAAATAAATAATAGGGGGAACAAATGTTAAAATAGATTTAGTTTGAAATGCTAGTGATCAATGAAAGGGATTAGTAAGGGGTATGGCATGTAAATTTTTTTTTCTCTGTTTGTTATATTTTTTTGTCTTTTTATTTCTTTTTCTGAATTGATGCTAATGTTCTGGGAAATGATCATGATGATGAATATGCAACTATGTGATGATATTGTGAATTGCTGAGTGTATGTGTTGGGAATGTTTGTGTTTCTTGTAATTTTTTTTAATTAATAAAAAATTATAAAAAAAGAAATTGAGAGTTCAAAAAGATTTGAGAGAAAATTAAATTGTGGTATATCCATACAATGGAATAGTATTCTGCTATAAAAAAGGAATGAGGTTCTGATACTTTCTACAACATGGATGAACCTTGAAAACATTATGCTAACTGAAAGAAGTCAGTCACCCAAAAAATATATATTGTATGATTCCTTTTATATGAACTATCCAGAACAGGAAAATCAATAGAGACAGAAAGTATATTTTTGGTGCCTAAGGCTGGACAGGAGTTGGGGGAGTTTAGAGGTTAGGGGTGTCATCCACTAATGATTATGGGATTTCTTCTAGGGTGTTGAAATGTTCTAAAATTTATTGTGGTGATGGCTGTACAACTCTGTGAATATACTGAAAACTACTGAATTTTATATCTTAAAGGGGTTGTGAACCGTATAATAGGTGAGTTATATTTCAATAAAGCTGTTATACAAATTAAATGAGGGCTAAAGAGGGAGAGAGCATATTATGCACATTACATTTCATTACAGCTCAACAGAAGTTCTTAAACTGTAGACTTTTTCAGGGATCTGCAAGGTAAAACTTTCTTAATGAGAGGAGTGGTGGAAGGAGAGAGGGGGAAAAGCCCAATAAAAAAGAAAACAACTGAAGTTTTTTAAATGGGAAAGATTTAACAGACAATCAATTAAAGATGATATATGGATGGCAAATAAGCATTTGAAAACACACTCAACATCACTAGCCATCAAGGAAATGCAAATCAAAACCATGATGATAAACACTAGAGCTATCTGAGCGACACTAAAAAATACTGATAAATGCCACTGAAGATGTAGAGCGAGTACAACTCTGATATACTGCAAAATACAAATTGTTGGAAACAGAAAATTACATACACATTCTAGAAAAGTTTGGCAGTCTCTTTTAAAGTTAAACATACACTTACTCATAGTATCTGTCAATCACATTCCTGGGTATTTACCTAAGAGAAATGAAAGCCTATATCCACACACACACACACACACACACACACACACACACATACACGCACACAGCACACAAATATTTCTAGCAATTTTATTCATAATCACCAAAAACTGAAAACCATGCAAATACCCCAAAGTGGGTGAATGGATGAACAAACTATAATACACCTATAAAATGATACACTATTCAGTAATGAAAAATAATGAACTATTAGGAGTTATGGAAAGATGGCCAAATAGGGTAGCTCGAGTTCAGCCCTGCTCCACGGAAAAGTTAGAGAAGGTACAGGAGGGCAACTGAGACAGCGATTTAAGAATGCAACTGTACCACATAGGGTGGCCCTGGTTACAGAGGCCGAGGAACTGAGAAGCAGAAAGCTGGAGCCTGGTGCAGAGGTGTGAAGCCCGCAGGAGTGCATGGATGGGGAGATAGGGACTAGGAAGTAAGCCAGGCCATGCTCTTTAAATGTGCTACCCTTACTAACGCAGCCCCGTGACCCGCAACTCACCCACACCACACACACCCAAGCTCCACCACCCACCTCCGTTCCCCATGCTCCAAGTGCCCCATGCCATCAACCCCCAGTGCACATACCCGCCCCACACTCCCACCCCAAGTGCAGCCCAACCCACCACTTCTGTACCCCTCTTGAGGACTACCTCCCTCTCCCTGTCCCCTGCAGGCTGTTGCCAGATCATAAAGGCTACGGGCACATAGTTTCATATCCAGGCTACACCCACCCCCTCCCACCCCTAGTGTTGCACAGTGTTCTAGTTTGCTAGCTGCCAGAATGCAATATACCAGAAATGGAGTGGCTTTTAAAAAGCAGAATATAATAAGTAGCTACTTTACAGTTCTAAGGCCGAGAAAATGTCCCAATTAAAACAAGTCTATAGAAATGACCAATCTAAGGCATCCATCCAGGGAAAGATGCCTTGGTTCAAGAAGGCCAATGAAGTTCAGGGTTTTTCTCTCAAGTGAGAAGGCATAGGCAAACACAGTCAGGGCTTCTCTCTCAGCTGGAAGGGCACGTGGCGAACACGGCATCATCTGCTAGCTTTCTCTCCTGGCTTCCGGTTTCATGAAGCTCCCTGGGAGGCATTTTCCTTCTTCATCTCCAAAGGTCACTAGCTCGTGGACTCTCTGCTTCGTGGTGCTGCAGCATTCTCTGCTCTCTCTGAATCTCTTTCTTTCTCCAAAATGTTTCCTCTTTTATAGGACTCCAGAAATTTATCAAGACCCACCCAATGGATGGAGACATGTCTCCAGTTAATCCAGCTCAACAACCACTCTTGATTAAATCTCATCTCCAGGGAGATGATCTAATTACAGTTTCAAACATACAGTGCTGAATGGGGATTAGAAGAAGCGGCTGCCTTCACAAAATGGGATTAGGATTAATCATGGCTTTTTAGGGTCCATACATCATTTCTAACAAGCACACACAGCCTCACCCCACCCCACCCCCGGGCTCTGGGCATCACTTTACGACACTCCAATGCCCATGGATGCGCACAGGCCCCCAATCATGTGCTTCAGCTCTCAGAACATCAGTTTGTGGCAGTCCTCAAACCACGCATGCGCACTGCCCTCACTCACACTTCCCAGCTCTGAGAAAGCACTGACCTGCTCGGCCAGGTCACATCTGCCCCCAACCCATGAAGGCATAACAACAACCTGTTGACACAGCTCTATGTATGCACACAAAGGGCCCTGTGCTCTACACCAGCACACACCAGGCTTATGCCCCCCAGAGCAGTACACCCGCACAACTACATCCTCCCTGGCCGCTGGGTGCCCACGTTCACAAACACAAGCATAACCTCCCCAACCTGTGCCTATACCTGCCCTGCAACAATCACCACACTGCTGTGCCCCGCCCTGTACCCTGCACCCTGTTGCACATCCATCCTGCACACTCAAGGCCTTAGACTACTGAAAGAAATCAACCCCCAAAGTAAATCAATCAACATATTTACATGTGATGAAAACAAAAGAAGATCACCAAGCATATCACAATGCAAACAGATATAGCCCTGCCTAACGACCAAATTAAAACACCAGAGGAGACACAGAGGTTGGAACAACTAATCAAAGATGTTCATATAACTCTACTTAATAAAATAAGTGGGATGACAAATGACATAAAGGAGATCAAGAAGACAGCAGAAGAGCATAAAGAGGAATTTGAAAGAATAAATAGAAAAATACCAGTTATCACAGAGATTAAAGGCTCTGTTGACCAAATAAAAAACATACTAGAGGCAAACACCACCAGATTTGAAGAGACAGAAGAAAGAATAAGCAATATAGAGGATGGGATAACTGACTTCAAGCAATCAAAACAGCAAATGGGAAAATTTTGAATTGGATCTCAGGGAAATGATAGACAAAACAGAGTGCACAAATAGAAGAATAATTGATGTCCCAGAAGGAAAAGAGAGGAATAAAGGGCTAGGAAGAGTAGTTGAGGATATAATGGGGGAAAACTTTCCAACCCTTAAAAAGCATAAATATACAAGTCAAAGAAGTCCAATGAACTCCAAACAGAACAAATCAAATAGTCCTTTCCAAAGACACATACTAATCAGTCTGCCAAATGTTGAAGAGAAGTGGAAAATTCTGAAAGTGGCAAGAGGAAAACAATCTACTACATACAAACGAAACCATATAAGACTGAGTTGAGACTACTCAATTAGCACCATGGAGGTGAGAAGGCAGTGGTATGATATATATAAGATCCTGAAAAAGAAAGACTTCCAGCCAAGAATTCTGTACCCAGCCAAATTGTCCTTCACAACTGAGGGAGAGATTAAAGTTTTCACAGACAAACAAGTCTTAAAAGAATGTGTCAACAAGAGACTGGCCCTACAAGAAATATTAAAGGGAGTTCTGCCAGCTGAAAAACAAAAAAGGCAGGAGAGGGAGATCTGGAGTAGGGCACAGAATTGAAGAGTTCCAGTAATTGTAACTTAAAGGAAAAAAGAGAAAGAGGGAAAAGAATGTACAGATCTGACAAACAAAATAAAAAAGATAAGATGGTAGATTCAAGAAACACCTTTTCAGTAATAACTTTGAATGTTAACAGACTAAACTGATCAATTAAAAGATACAGATTGATAGAATGGATTAAGAAATATACCCCAGGGTGGCTGCCGTGGCTCAGCAGGCAGAGCTCCGACCTGCCGTGCTGGAGGTCTGGAGTTCGATCCCTGGTGCCTCCTGCCCATATGCAAATTTAAAAAAAAAAAGAAAAAGAAATATAACCCAGCTATATGTGGCTTACAAGAGACTGACCATAGACACAAGGATACAAATAGACTGAAAGTGAAAGGAGGGGAAAAGATTATCCAAGAAGTTCTAAACAAAAGAAAACAGGAGTAGCTATACTTCTATCACACAAAATAGACTTTAAATGTAAAGACATCATAACAGAAGGAGAAGGAACTATATACTAATTAAAGGGTCAACTCACCAAGAAGATATAACAATCATAAACGTTTATCCTTCCAATCAAGGAGCTCCAAAGTACATGAGACAGACATAGGTGAAACTGAAGTGAAGGATAGATGTTTCAACAATAAAATTAGGAGACTTCAATATACAACTCTCCTTTACAGATAGAACAACCAGACAGAAGATCAACAAGGAAATAGAGAAGTTAAATAACGTGATAAATGGATTAGACCCAACAGACATATATAGGTCATTGCACCCCAAAACATATGATATACATTCCTCTCTAGTGGTCATGGAATATTCTCTAGGATAGATCATATGCTGGGACACAAAACATGTCTTTATAAATTTAAAAGCATTGAAATTAAACAAAGCACTTTCTCTGATCAATACAGAATGAAGGTGGATCTCAACCACCATCAAAGTATGAGAACATTCACAAATACATGGAGATTAAATAACACACTCTTAAACAACCAGTGGGTCAAAGAAGAAATTGCTAGGGAAATAAGAAGCTATCTGGAGACAAATGAGAATGAGAATACAACTTATCAGCACTTATGGGATGTGGCAAAGGTTGTACTAAGATGGAAATTTATTGCCCTAAATGCCTATATTAAAAAACAAGAAAGAGCAAAAATCAAGGACTTAACAGCTCACCTGAAGGAACTTGAGAAAGAACAGCAAACTAACCCCAAAGCAAATAGAAGAAGAGAAATAGCAAAGATTAAAGCAGAGATAAATGAATGGGAGAACAAAAGAACAACAGAAAGAATCAATCAAATCAGAAGTTGGTTATTTGAGAAAATCAACAAAATTGATGGGCCACTAGCAAGACTGACAAAGAAAAAAAGAAAGATGATGCAAATAAACAAAATCAGAAATAAGAAGGTGTGCATTACCACAGACCCTGAAGAAATAAAAGAAATCAAAGGAGGATACTATGAACAACTACATGCCAACAAACTAGACACTTATAGGAAATGGACAAATTCCTGGAGACACACAAACAGGCTACACTGACTCAGGACAAAACAGAAGATCTCAACAAACTAATCACAAGTAAAGAGATTCAATCAGTCATCAAAAATCTTCCTACAAAGAAAAGCCCAGGGCCACATGGCTTTACAGGGGAATTTTTGTTTTGTTTTGTTTTGTTTTTTTGTTTTTGAAAAGGGGAATTTAACAAGTTGCTAGTTTATAGTTCTAAGGCCGAGAAAATGTCCCAATTAAAACAAGTCTCCAGAAAAGTCCAATCTAAGGCATCCAGGGAAAGACACCTTGGTTCAAGAAGGCCGATGAAGTTCAGGGTTTTCTCTCAAGTGAAACAGCACATAGCGAACATGGTCAGGATTTCTCTCTCATTGGAAAGGCACATGGCAAACATAGTGTCATCTATTAGCTTTCTCTCCTGGCTTCCTGTTTCATGAAGCTCCCTGGGAGGCATTCTCCTTCTTCATCTCCAAAGGTTGCTGCTGGCGGACTCTGCTTCTCGGGGCTATGTCATTCTGCCTTTACAGGGAAATTTTATCAAACATTCCAAAAAGAACTAACACCAATCCTGCTCAAACTTTTCCCAAAAAATGAGGGAAAAGGAACACTACCTAACTCATTTTATGAAGCTAATATCATTTTATTTTATTTTTATTTTATTTTTTATTTTTTTGTTCATGGGCAGGCACCGGGAATTGAACCCGGGTCCTTTGGCATCGCAGGCAAGCATTCCTACCTGCTGAGCCACCATGGCCCACCCGCTAATATCATTTTAATACCAAAACTGGGTAAAGATGCTATAAGAAAGGAGAACTGCAGGCCAATCTCCCTAATGAACGTAGATGCAAAAATTCTCAACAAAATATTAGCAAATCGAATCCAACAATACATTAAAAGAATTATACACCATGACCAAGTGGGGTTTATACCAGGAATGCAAGGGTGGTTCAACACAAGAACATTAATTAATGTAATACAGCACATTAACAAATCGAAAGGGAAAAATCACATGATCCTTCCAATTGATACCGAAAAAGCACTCGACAAAATTCAACATCCTTTTCTGATAAAAACACTCCAAAAGATAGAAATCAAAGGTAAATACCTCAGTATAATAAAGGCAATATATGAAAAACCAATGGCCAGCATCATACTCAATGGAAAGAAACTGAAAGCTTTCCCCCTAAGATCAGGAATGAGATAAAGATGCCATTGTCACCACTAATATTCAACATTGTGCTAGAAGTTCTAACTACAGCAATCAGGCAGGGCAAAGAAATAAAAGGCATCCCAATTGGAAAGGAAGAAGTAAAACTCTCATTATTTGCAGATGACATGATACTATACTTGGAAGAGTCTGAAAAATCTACAGCAAAGTTACAAGAGCTAATAAACAAATCCAACAAGGTGGCAAGATACAAATAATGTGTAAAAAGCAGTTAATATTTCTATACACAAATAATGGCCTAGCTGAGGAGTCAGTTAAGGAAAAAATTCGATTCAAAATAGCAACTAAAAAAATCAAGTACTTAGGAATGAACTTAACTAGGGACGTAAAGGACTTGTATAAAGAAAACTACATAACGTTGCTAAAAGAAATCAAAGAAGATCTAAATAGGTGGAAAGACATTCCCTGCTCCTGGACAGGAAAGCCAAATATAGTTAAGATGTCAATTCTCCCAAAATTGATCTACAGATTCAACATAGTACCGATCCAAATTCCAACAACCTACTTTGAAGACTTGTGAAAGCTAGTTACCAAATTCATCAGGAAGGGAAAGAGACCCCAAATAGCTAAAAGCATCCTAAAAAAGAACAAAGTGGGAGGATTAACACTTTCTGACTTTAAAACCTACTATATAGCCACAGTGGTCAAAACACCATGGTATTGGCACAAAGATAGAACCATTGACCAATGGAATCAAATCGAGAGTGCAGATATAGACCACCAAATCTACGGTCAACTGATTTTTGATAAGGCCCCCAAATCCTCTGAACTGGGACAAAATAGTCTTTTCAATAATTGGGCATGGAAGAACTGGATATCAATAGCCAAAAGAATGAAAGAGGACCCTTATCTTACACCCTACACAAAAATTAACTCAAAATGGATAAAAACCCTAAATATAAGAACTAGCACCATAAAGCTTCTAGAAGAAAATGTAGAGAAACATATCAATACCTAGTAATAGGAAGTAAAGCTTCCTAAACTTTACACCCAAAGCACAAGCAACAAAAGAAACAAATAGATAAATGGGAACTCCTCAAAATCAAATGCTTCTGTACCTCAAAAGATTTTGTCAAAAAGGTGAAGAAGCAGCCAACTCAATGGGAGAAAGTATTCGGAAATAACATATCGGACAAAGGTTTGATATCCTATATACCCAAAGAAATCATAGAACTCAACAACAAAAGAACAAACAACCTAATTATAAAATGTGCTAAAGATATGTATGATTCTATTTTTATAAACAGCATAACGGTATAATCAGAGGTTTATAATACAGAATATAGGGGACTTAGAGATACAAAGAAGCTAGAGATGGGTGAATGGTTAGCTAATAAGGTTTAACTCCAATGTAAGAGAATAAATAGAAGTGAAGGTGGTTCTCTAGTGGGTCTATAAGTAATATTACCATATTGAAGATGAATAAGATTGAAGAGGGTTTTAGACACCTACATGTCCCACTGATTAACACTAGAAATATAAATTAGTTGTTGCAAGAATTACTTCAAAGATATGATTCATGTACAAAGAGTGTTTAAGTCCAGGGTACGGGGGAAAACTGTTATTGCATGCCATGGGCTATGTTCAAACAGAAAACATCAGCACTATCACAGCAACCGCAGAGGTAAATAACGGGGGGAGGAACAAGAGTTAACAGGAGATTTAGATTTCCTATTTGGCGAGGGTGTGTTTATTGGTTTTCTTTCTCTTGGGAACAATAAAATTATCTAAAATTGAAAATATTGATGGACTGTGGACTTTGGGCACCATACATAATGCCTGATGAATACAGGTGGCTAAAGAATGAATTGACTGAGAATTAGATTGGCAAACGATGGTGTATATTTATGAACAAAGGTTGTGCTGCTACAAAAAGGAACGAAGTCGTGAGACATGCAAGGATGTGAATGAATACGTGGGACATTCGGTGAGGCAAAATAAGCCAGAAACAAAAGAACGATGGTATGATCTCCTTTAGAAAATGCTTATAAGAAAATAGGAGTTTAGATTGTAAGCTTTTATAGGAGACACATTAAGTCCAGAGTGGTAATTATTATTTCTGGATTTCAAGAGAATGCCTGGTCCTGCCAACACCTTGATTTTGGACTTCTGGATACCAAACTGCCAGTGAAAAATTCCTAAGTCATTCAAGCTGTGATATTTGTTTTAACAGCACTGGCAAACTAAGACGTAGGTGACAGAACTATTCTGTATCCTAATTGTGGTAGTGGTTATAAAAATCTATGCATATATTGAAACTCATAGAACTATATACCCCCAAAAAATTAAAATAATAATAATTTTTAAATGTTTAGAAACTAAATGAGAAAGAACTTAAAAAAAAGAGTGACAGACATTATAGAAAAATTCACATATATACTCTATATTAGATAACATTCTTGATTTAATGTTAATGCAAAGCAACACAATTTCATAACCCAGAGGCAAACATGATTATGGTATTAGTAATTGTTGGGGATTGACTCATGGCCCCAACAAAAGATATGTTCAGGTTCCAACCCCAGGTCCTGTGTTGTGACCCAATTGTAAATAGGACTTTAAAGATGACATTGATAAGGTGTGTCCAAAATGAATGAGGGTGGGCCTTCAGCCCATATTGCTGAAGTCCTTATAAGCAAAGGAAATTGGACACCAAGAGAGAAGCCATGGGGATCAGCCAGTAGCTGGAACTCAACAGAACCTGGAAGAGAAAGAAGATGCAGCCAAGTACAATGCCATGTGACAGAGAAGCCAAGAACCCAGGAGCACCAGCAGCTAGCTCCAGAATGCCACAGTCTTCAGGGACAAAGGATTGTCTAGCTGGCACCTCAGTTTGGAACTACTCTTAGCCTCAAAACAATGAGCCAATAAATTCCATTGTTTAAGCCAACCCTGTACGGTATTGGTTTCGGTAGCTGGGAAACCAAAACAGTAATCTGCAAGAAGACCCCAGGGAGAAGGAAAAATCTCAGACAGAGTCAGGTAGTGTAATCCAGTTGCCTTTCTCCATGTGAAAACTCCTTGAAGCTTCTGGACTTTATTATCATTAATAAATACTGCATTTTCTTTTAAGAAGTCACAAGCATATTGAAGCCACAGCAGTTTTTCCCATTTTCACATGTATGTCCAAAAGTCGGGCCATGAGGGGTGGGCCAGTTAAAGCCTTGACTACAAATACGCCCATCAATAGGTGCCCTCCCACCAAGAACAGTGCTTGAAAGAAAAGTCACCATAAAAATGGTAGATTTTATTCAACACATTTGAGGTTTGTTTAATGAGTCCCTAAGTATTAAATGATGTGCTAGGCGGTGACTAGAGATAAAATATATATATTAAACAAACAGTCCCTGTCCTCAAGGAGATCAAAGTGTAGTTGAAAGACATGTAAATAAGTACTTAGAATGCTCTTGTTCTATAAATGAAAAAATTAAGATACAAGGAAAAAATAAGATATAAAAGTATAAGGAAGCTGTTGAAAGACGCAATCTGCCATAGGCCCTGAGCATACCAGTGTGTCCTTGCTGGATAGGTTAGGATTGCAAAGATTTAACCCTTCATCACCTGGGCTATTTTTGAGATGGGTTCTTAGCAAGCAGCCTTGAGGGATAAGGTAATGTCTTCCCCAAGACAAAGAGTAGGCCTGCTTACTGTTCACTATAAAAGTGGTGAATGTCCAAGCTCAATGTTCCTTTCTTATAACACAACCCCCCTGCATCACCTTTAAGTCTTCAAGGACATGAGGGACATGGCACAATTATGAAGCATTGTCTAGTGCTTTTGCTTCGGGTAAAAAAAGGCCTTTGTCTCTGATCCAGGAATCTCATGTCTTCTGCCAGCATAGATGAAAGAGTAATAGGCTAACTTGTTCCCTTGTTAGTAGGGTAAAATCCCAGACCTTTCACAATTCCCTGATTGTTCTCTGCCACAGAGAAGTAAATTGATGAGTCTTGAAGAAAAAACAAGGATTTTCTAGGTTGACAAGAAGGCCCGCTATAGCATGACAGACAACACTGGCTGAGTCAGTCAAGGCTACCCTATGAATATCTTAGCTTTCTTGTTGATTCTGCCCCTATGTGTACACATTCTCTTTGCACTAGATCTTTCATGGGGTATACTTCTTAACACTGTAAAGTAGAGAGTTTCAGCAAAAGAAAAGATTACACATTCTCAGACCTGAGCATTAACCATGATCTTAACAGTGTATGTGTGTGTGTGTGTGCGTGTGTGTTTGTAGACATGTGAGTGTTTATTCTCTGCCATGAAGGATTCCTATGGAAGCTACTTGGGAGTCAATGTTAGTTTTCTATTGCTTCCGTGGCAAATTAAATTACCCCTGGGCTTGAGATTCTGTCCTCTGGGCTCACAGCTCCATCCTCTAAGTTGTTCTTCTTTTTACATCTTGTTTCTTGTCTATAGAATTTTGGAGATCTGACAGTCTTCTTTCATTTCATCCCCTATCTTTCTCCTTAAGTTTAAGCTGGCAGTGTTTCTACTAATGTAACATTTCCAAGAACCTTGCAAGTCTCCTATATATGTCTTGGGATTTCACTCCAATAGGCAAGAGACTCCTCCACATGTTTTTCATAGATAATGCCATTTCTATGTCTGGCTTCTACTGAGATGGCTGAGAGAATCCGTAAGTCATGCTCTTTTCAAAGAGCCTTTAGTGTGGCTGAATACTCTGAACTTTTGATCCTTCTGAGAAACCAGCAAAAGGTTGTCCAGTCACATCCACAGTTTTTTTTTCCTCTGGGGCATGCTTTCCTGACAGTGAATCTTTTAATTTTAAAGTCTTTTACAATACAGATAGGCGAAAATTTTTTCAAATTACCACATCCTGGGTCCTTTAGGTTTAACAATTATTCCTGTGACATCTCTTTCCTCACAGATTTTCCAAAAGCAGCAAGAAGAAACCAGGCAACACCTACAACATTTTGTTTGGAAATCTCAACTAAATATCCAAGTTCATTGCTTACAACTTCAACTTTCCACTGGAACACAATTCTGCTATACTTTTTGCCACTATAAAACAAGGATTTCTTTTTCACCGTTTTCTAATAATGCGTTCCTCGCTTCCCTGAGTCCTCATGAACACAATCACTAACATTCACACTTCTATAGTCTATTCAAGGCAATCACACTTCCATCATGCTCTTTAAAATTCTGCCCACTACCCAATTCCAAAGACGCTTCCCTATTTAGGTATTTGTTACAGTTGAACCCCACATCCAGGCATTCATTTTCTATTGTTGCTATGCCAAATTATCATATACTTAGTGGCTTGAAACCACACTAAAGTATTATCTTTCAATTCTCTAGATCAGAAGTCCAACATGAATCTCACTAGGCTAAGATAAGGTGTCAGCAAGGTAAATTCCTTTCTGAAGGCTCTAAGAGAGAATCTGTTTCCTTGCCTTTACTAACTTTAAGAGGCCACCCACTTACCTAGGCTCGTGGCTCTCTTCCTCCATCTTCAAAGCCAGCGACATTAGGCCATTCCTTCTCATACTGCCATGTGGTAGTTAGATTCAGTTGTCAACTTGGCCACGTGAAGGTGCCTAGTTCCGTTACTGCGGACATGAGCCAATGGTATGTGAACTTCATCTGTTGCTCATTACATCTGCAGTCAGCTAGGAGGCGTGCCTGCTGCAATGAATGATGTCTGATTTAATTGGCTGGTGCTTAAATGTGAGAGCGCAACTTAGCACAGCCCAAGCAGCTCAGCCCACCTCATCTAAGCACTCGCAGCTCAGCCCAAACCTTTGGAGATGCAGAAAGAAATCACCCAGGGGTAAGTTGTTGGAACCCAGAGGCCTGGAAAGAAGGCCAGCAGAGAACACCCTGTGCCTTACCACATAAGAAAGAACCTCAGTTGAAAGTTAGCTGTCTTTCCTCTGAAGAACTAACAAAATAAATCCCCTTTTATTAAAAGCCAATCCATCTCTGGTGTGTTGCATTCCGGTAGCCAGCAAACTAGAACATGCCATCTCCCTGACTTTTCTGATTCCCTCTTCCACTTTTAAGGTTCCTTGTGATTACACTGGGGCACCTGGATAATCCATGATACTCTCTCTATTTTAAGTTCATCTGATTAGCAATCTTAATTCCATCTGCCACCTCAATTCCCTCTTGCCATGAAACCTAACACATGTATGGGTTCTGGGGATGGAAAACAGACATTTTGGGGGGACTTATTATTCTGCCTACCACAATGTCTTCCACCAAAAATTTTAAAAATTGCTTGCAGAAGCTAGGAAATATTAGAGAGGAATGAATCTCCCTTAGTGCTGATATTTCTTTCCCAAAAGGAACTCAATGACTGCAATTACTGGCTTCTCTCAGCCAAGAGGAGAGGAGTAATGTATCTCATTGGTAAATTTAAGAAGAATAAATCAGGCATGCTTGAATCATAACTTCCCTTCTTCCAGTTATGAATAAGTTGCTTATAGGGAACATCCATGTCACTACTCCTCCAGGGACTTTGCCCAGGATGGGAGCAGGCACTGGATAGAGGGTTGGAGGTGAGTCTTGTCCCAAACCTCTGCTTCTCTTCCTGGGACTGGGGTATTGGGGGTAAAAGGAGTCTTCCTCATTCTGGGGTTCAGCATTAGCAAGCCCATTTGGCCAAATGCTCCAATTTGGCCTCTACCAGTAATAAAGGGGGTATTTTGGCCTTATGTCCTCTTTTCTTTCTCAAATTGCTTAGAATCCAGGTGAGAAAAAATAATACTTTTATTGAAGTTCTATCACAGACCCTAAAAGGGAGCACTTCACTTTCATATGTTATTTATTTCTACGGGATGTCTCATTTCTCCTAAAGAAATTATTTTTTGAGAACAGAGTCTATGTGGGAAACTGAATAGTATAGCAATAAATAATGCAAGTGTTATATGAAGACTGCCTGGGTTCAAATGGTGGCTCTACCACTTACATGTCATATAGCCCTTGGCAAGATATTTAACCACTTTATACCTTCATTTCTCACTCACAAAATGAAAATATTAATTCCTACTTCTTAGGAGTAAGTGAGCTAATGTAAGTAAAGCACTTAAAACAGTACCTGACGCTAAGCATTAAATGTATCCTATATTACTGTGCCTCGTACATGTTTTTATCCCCTTTTGTATGAGGTATAAAAACACTAAAAAAAATTAATGAAATAGGCTTCTCTGTATCAGGGATTATGTTCTATTTAGCTCTGTATTCCCAGGAACAGTTAGTGCCTAGCAGAGAATAGGGCTTGTGGTGGATTGAATTTTGTACCTCAGTTTGGACATATTCTTGGTCTCGGTCTCGGGTCTTGGTCTTGGTCTGCATTCTGGTGGGTGTGAACCCATTGTAAGACCTCTTCAGTCTGTTACTTTAGTTAAGGTGTAGTTCAACTAAATCAGATTGGGCTTTAATCTGGGTTACTAGAGTTCTTTATAAGCAGAGAATGTCAAGCAAAGAAGAAGCCATCGGGAGCCACCAGAAGCTAGAAGTCAATGGAATAAGTAGAGAAAGGAGAAGTCCCCCACCACATGCTCTGCCATGTGACAGAAAAGCCAAGGACCAAGGATTGCCAGCAGCCAGCCTCAAAACCCTTAAGAGAAAGCAACGCCTTGCTAATGCCTTGATTTTAGACTTCTCCTAGCCTCAAAACTGTAAGCCAATAAATTCCGTTGTTTAAGCCAACACATTGCATGGTATCTGTCTTAGAAGCCGGGAAACTAAAACAGAGCTTAATACATGTATAATGTGTAAATAAATGTAGTAAAAAATGAAATTGAAAACTAAGGTAAGAGAATTATTCTGCCACATAACACTATTTACTTTATTAAACATAACATATTACAGGAGTTTAATTTCCAGTTTTCCAGAAAACCAACGAAATATGCTTCCAGAATTAATGGCAAATGCATTATGTCCAATTTTGCATTGGAAACTGTAGTATAAGGATAATCCCAAAGCATTTTTAACTATTGCCTAACCCAATCATGAGTCTTTGCTGCTCTCTAGTGGAAGAAATAATGTAAAGCACAAAAAAGGTAATGTCCTCAATCAAACCAACAAAACAACTTTTCAACTCAAATATTTTTTCCAAATACTCTACATAGTCTTTTAAATGTTTCAAATTTGCATTAATACCTCAAATAAAAAATTCCCTTGCATTCATAATCTACTTCTTTAGGGAAATCAGTCACATAAAATAGAATGTTTCACTTTTTGAAATTTGCACCAATTGCGATAAATTGCACACTAAACATAACATTCTAAAATTGAAAAAAATCAGGTGAAAAGTGTCATCGAGAAGTACGAAAAGTTTCAAAAGTACTTCTGTTCAGCTATTGTTAAGATTTTTGTGGTTAATCCCTCCGGTTTCTAAACTGAGGAATCCAAATTCAGATCACTGAGGTTCTACAGAGGAGTCACAAAGAGTCCTTGATTCAAATGCTTTTCTGAGCACCCAGAGTACGTAAAAATTGGGAAAGGGAAGGGAGGTGGAGTATATAAAAAAAGAAGACAATCTCTGCAAGTAAAGAGCAAAGTACATGGACACATATGTCACTAAGTAAAATGGAAAGCAAACTGTTAGAACTCTACTCGGGTCAGTGGCATGGTAGTAGGGGAAGATTCACTGTAGAAAAGCTTCCTAAAGTAGGCAGCAAATGAACGGGATGAATCTTCAGCAAAAATAAACAAGGGAAGAATTACTTCAGGTAGAAGAAATAATGCGACTGAATACAACGAGTGGAAAAGTACAGAGTGATTTGGATAAGGTAACTAGTCAGGCTATCTATTCAGGTTATGGCTGAAGCAGCAGATATATTCAGAAATGAAATCAGAAAAAAAAGGTTAGTTGCAAACCATGAAGGGCCTTGAATGCCATCCATGAAAACTGGATTGCTTTTAATAGTTACTTGAAAATTTTACAAAGTGTCACAATAAGACCTATGTTTTTTGAAAGAAACATGTTGCTATAATTCAGAAGATAAATTGAAAAACAGAAAGCTTAAAAGACAAGGACACAATTTGGAAGCCACTGTTATGGTCCTGGTAAGAGAAGATGAAATACAGTTGTAATAGCAATAGAGAAAAAGAATCAGGTATAACATGTTCAGAAGAAGAACCAAAAGGCTTGTCAGTGAATTGATGTAGGTTGTGGGACGGCAGAGGGTAATGAAAAAAAATAGAAGAGAGAGCTCTTTGAGGTTTTGGATCTAGGCAGCTAGAAAGATGTTTGAAAACCAATGAGGCAGAGATCACAGGGAAGGATATAGTTTGGTTATTAATTCCCATATGTTGCCTATTTGCTACATATGGTTAAAGAACAAAGTTAATCAAGTATCCATCGCTTAAGAATTTTATAGCTTATTATCATTTAAATAAAGGAAGAAGAGGGAGATAAAAATATATAATTCACACTTCACATTTATAACAAAAATTTTAAAGTCACACATGCCTCTGAGCATTAGAGTCATTATTGGTAAAAATAAAATAGCTGGACTATGATAAACCTCTAAGGTCCATTCTAGATCTAAACTGTATGATTCTTTAGTCCTGTAATTAATTCAAGAAATATGTTTCAGTTGATGTACAGTAGCCAACTGATAACTATGTAGTCGAGAGCTTATATAAGATAGGGATAAAGCTCAAGTCAGTCATGGGAAGGGATGAGAGATAAGGGAAGACACCTGAGGACAGATCCTAAGGGAATATGTGTACCCTATCTTACCAAAGGGCACTACCAACTATCCAGGTGCCTAAGCCAGAAAGAACCTAGATGCCATATTTGACTACTTCTTTTTGACTTCCCATCACTCCAATACCAAATCCAACTGATAATACTTAACAACCATCCATTTCTTTCCACCCCACTGCCATTCCTTTAACACGGGTCACAATCATCTCTTACTTAAATGACTTAAATTGCCTCTTTTAAAAGACATGTTTAAAAAAGAAACTATTTTTATTATGAAATATAACATCTATACAAAAAAAACAATAAATTTCAAGGTATATTGTAACAAGAAGTTATAGAACAGATTTCAGAGTTTGGTATGGGTTATTGTTCCACAATTTTAGGTATTTCATGGTCAGGTTCATGTGTCAACTTGGCCAAGTGGTGGTATGTATTTGTCTGGTTGGGCAAGTGCTGGCCTGCCCGTTGTGA
>PVIY010037995.1:0-24236 GCA_004026745.1 Myrmecophaga tridactyla | reverse complement strand
ATCTCTTCTACCGTGCCTTTCATTCCCATACGTTCTGTGATTTGTTTTTTCAGACTTTTGATTTCTTTTTTTTGTTCATTCCTTGCCTTCTTTATATCCTCCCTCACTTTACTGATTTGGTTTTTGATGAAGTTTTCCATGTCTGTTCGTATATTCTGAATTAACTGTTTCAGCTCCTGTATCTCATTTGAATTGTTGGTTTGTTCCTTTGACTGGGCTATATCTTCAATTTTCCTAGTGTGATTTGTTATTTTTTGCTGGAGTCTAGGCATTTAATTACCTTAATTAGTTTATTCTGGAGATTGCTTTCACTTCTTTTACCTAGGGTTTTCTTGCTGGATGAATTTGTTGTCTATCTGTTCTCTGACATTTAGTTTGGCTCTATCTGGACCTCTGGCTTAGGTTTTGTTTAACAGAGGATAATTTTTCAGTTCTTGTTTTCTTGTTTCTTGCCCTGCTTGTATGGTACCTTTTCCCCTCCCACTCTTGGGAGGGTCTACTTAGGAGTTACAGACCCCAGCCGGATTTTCCCAGACCAAACTGGCCTCCTATCAGGAGGAAAGAGTCCCCTGCATCAGTTTTCCCTGAGGGTGAGACCCAGCAGGTTGAAGAGTAATTAGCTGCTGCGGCTTAGGGAACTCACGGTTCTGGGGGGGCTCGCAGCCGGTCCAGCTGGTCCACACTGGGGTACGCTGTGTGTCTGGTCACTGACGTGGCTCCAGGAGCTGTCTGTACTGTTTCTGGTTATTTAGTAGTTGTTCTGGAGGATGAACGTTTAAAATGCGCACATTGCTAAGCTGCCATCTTGGCCCGGAAGTGAAACCCATTTTCTAATTTCAATGGTAAGGTATTCTCAGTTTTCTATTCAGATACAACTTATAAATCTTATTTTTCCTAAAATATGATAGTCATTATACATTTAATTTTGAATTACAAGTAAAATATAATCATTTTAAAAGGTATCAGAAAGGGCCCCATGGTTAGGACAAGAGCTTACAGGGAGGCACCCATGGCTCTGGGACAACTTGGAGCCAAGTTTATAAACATTAAGAAACTGGCACTTTCCATATATTCTGTTAGAACACATTTTTTGGGGGAGTCCTGAGTTACCATGTAAGAAAATATGACCCCTTGAGACCACCATGCTAGAGGGGCCTTCAGCAGGTGCCTGGTTGGCAGTCCCAGAGAAGCCCAGCTTTCTAGTCACTCTTTTCAAGGCACCAGACTAGCAAGTAAACCCATCCAAGGTTTATGAAACGTGACCAGACACTGCCTAAATTTTACCAAGTGTCCCCTTTAACACCACAGGGAACAGAAGGATTAACTAGGTTTCTATGAATTGAAGAATGGAAGAACAGAATGGAAGAAGGGTGGGATTGTTTTTTCAATCAATACATATTTTAAAAATTTATTGATACAACATACAGGCATATACATTCTTAATACACAAACATTCCATATATGGTATACAATCAATGGCTCACAATATCATCACACAGTTGTATATTCACACCATGATCATTTTTTAGAACATTTGCATCACTCCAGAAAAACAAGAAAAAACTCATACACACCATATCCCTTAACTCACTCTCTCTCAATGAGTACTAATATTTCCATCTATCCAATACATATATTTTTAATTTTAACATGTTCCCCCTATTATTTATTTTTAATCCACATGTTTTACTCATTTGTCCATACTGTAGATAAAAGGAGCATCAGACACAAGATTTTCACAAATCATACAGTCACAATGTGAAAGCTGTATCTTTATACAATCATCTTTAAGAAACATGGCTACTAGAACACAGCTCTACAGTTTGAGGCACTTCCCTCTACCCTAATACATCTTAATCTAAAAAGGGGATATCTATATAATAGGTAAGAATAACCTCCAGAATAACCTCTTGACTCTGAAATCTCTCAGTCACTGACACTTTATTTTGTCTCATTTCTCTCTTCCCCCTTTTGGTTGAGAAGGCTTTTTCAACCCCTTGATGCTGGGTTTCAGCTAATTTTAGGATTTCTGTCCCACGTTGCCAGGGAGGTTTACACCCCTGGGAGTCATGTCCCATGTAGAGAGGTGGAGGGCAGTGAGTTTGCTTACCATGTTGGCTGAGACAGAGGTAGGCCACATCTGAACAACAAAAGAGGTTCTCTGGGGTGACTCTTAGGCCTAATTTTAGGCAGGCTTAGTCTATCCTTTGTGGGGTTAAGCTTCATATGAACAAACCCGAAGACTGAGGGCTCGACCTATTGATTTGGTTGTCCCCACTGTCTGCGAGAATATCAGGAGTTCTCCAAATGGGGAAGTTGAATTTTCCCCCTTTCTCACCATTCTCCCAAGGGGATTTTGCAAATGCTTTTTTTATTCACTGCTCAAATTACTCCAGGATTTATTGGGGCATCTCTCTGGACAAACTTACAAAATCTCATGCCCTATGCAAGGTTCCATGTACTTACAGTGTTCCACTTATTTTCAACACCCTGCAATATCGACATTCCTTTGTTAGAAGGGTGGAATTTTGTTCAATAAGAACAACTATTACCCCAAGTGGAAGAAGAAGCAGTCAGAAAAGACTCTGGTACACCTCTGGAGCCCGTATCAGGGGGAACAACCAGGGTATAGGAAAAAAGAGTTACATCAGATCATTTCGCAGACATGGATGAAATATGTGCTATCATGGATGCAAGGCCAGAGTATCCAGCCAGAAAGCGCTCTCAGGTTTCAGAACAGCAAGATTCAACGATAGCTCAATTGTGATTACATCTGAATTTTGAAAGAAAAACCAATGAGAAGATTTTAATAGAACTGAATGATGCTAAAGCATCCAAAATTAAAATAGAAAGTTAAATTAAAGTCCTAGAGAAGAGAGTCTAGGAAATACAAAGAGGGTACAGACTCTTTCCTGGAGGAGAAAAATGCCCTCAGACTCCAAAAAAAGCAGATAAAAAACTGTTTGATGAAGATAAGCTGTAAACCCTTGAGACAGTTGTTCTATAAGAGAATCAGGCCAGATTCAAGGTCCACAGCAGACACCAGGAAGACCTCATCCAACAGAATGCAATTTCCAGCTCATTTCCTGTCCCTACATATCATTCCAACATATAAAGAACAGTCCTTGTCATCCAGGAGCTGGCTGGTACCCCTCAGCTGGATCACAATGCTCTCCTGGCGAACATAAACAATTTTACAGAACATCGATATAAGACAAGACCACTGTATTACCATGATGAACTAAGACACGTAAAAATCCACTCCATAATAATGTCTGAACACAGACAAAAAATGAACACTGTTCAAGCCACAAAACACTAACCACCTCTTCTGGCTTATAAAAACAACCGCTGCTGCTCTAGACTAATCATCCTGGAGATGAGTTTTATTTAGATCATCAGAGAATCATTCCTGCTTTCAAACAGGACACAGTCCTGAAAAAAACACACACTGCCTTTAACCTACCCTCAAATCAATTAACACAAGTGCAAATCTGATATGGCCCTTCCAACACTCTTGCTGAAACATCTCAAGGTTCCATAATGCACGTTCTCTTGCTGAAAGGAGTAACAAAATCAACTTTTGTTCAACTAAGGGGTGGTGGGGTGGTGGTGAGGTATCAGAAAGCTCTTTATTTAGAAATATTAGGGGTATAAATCCAATTTCTAGAAGTTTCATTCAAAGTCCATTTAACTTCCAGCATCCTAGGGTAAAAGCCTCAAACCAAGTATACTAGTAAAAATAATCATAAATTTAAAAAATACTGTATTAATGACTTACAAATATTTTAGAATACTAAGGATTTAATCTACTTTAATTCAGACATCAGAGTTTACAGTTTTTTTTCTTCAGAAATCTAGAAGGGTCACATACCAGAAATGCTGCCGAAATGCCAACATCCTGCTTATGATTGGATGTAGATGAACTATCCGTTGCATTCACATTTAAACGATTGGCCCAAAATTCCTCAGCGCTTATCACTTGACTCACAACAAGGTCTTTATAAAGTTGAAACAAAACAGGATCTTCTTGCAGCATTCTAATGAAAAAATATATTGAATGTAATTGAATTTCTGGAAGAAAACACCAATCAGATAACATTTCAAAAATACTTCAACATGAAACACACTACTTTTATTATCCTATGATTGAACAGCAGAGATGATTTAGCTCCAGTCTTTAATAATTAAAGCTGAATTCATTTTTAAAGGAACAAATTTAATGGAAATAAAGAGGTAAATCTGAAAAAGCAAAGACTAAATTCTTTCAGAACAGGGATTTGGTCTTACTCATCTCTGTATCCTAATGATACAAAGATCTGTATTTGACTGCATTCTTTCATATACTAGTGATATACACTTGGAGCCATACGCACTGATGGCCTGAAAAGACTTCGGTAATGACATTGGTAATGGAATTATTAATCTCATCAGAAATTACCATTATTTTTCCATGCAGTCTCACTTTTTCATAAAATAATTTATTTGAGGTTTCTTGTTCAAAACTGTACTTCTTAATGACTTAATATCTACTCTGTGACAGAGAACTGGGAAAATGGACTTTAGCATCACTAATTGGTAGGTCCTAATTTCAATTATGTGGATATTTAGATGTAAGGTTTGAGGCAGTTAATTCAACTGCTGGGTTAGAACATTCTCATATATACAATATAAAATGGAAATACTCCTATGCCCTCCTTACATAATGAAAGAAAAGTTATATAAGATTGATATTATTAATCTCATTTTACAGATGAGCCTCAGGGTGATTAAGTAATTCACCCAAAGCTACACAGCTGGTAAGGTGCTATAGCTGAGAATCAAACACAGAGATAATGACACCAAAGCCAATATTTTTCTATATTACATTATAGTGGCCCAAGAGGTGAGAAGTAAAAAGATATTATGTAGAGACTGAAGAGAGAGAGCATCTCTTCAAAACATTATTCTTTTTCCCCTTCACCTGTTTTTCTCTTCCAGTTCTTTATTTGCTTTCCTCTTGAATTTCGGCAGCAGCTGCTGAAGAAGGTCCTTCACTGCATCTCGTTCTTTCACTGCTGTGCTTTCATTGGAAAAATGGAAGTTAGTTGTGTCCCCTGCATGCAGGACCAGCTGAAGTTGAATTTTGGCTTTTCCTTCTGGACTGATTTTCTGGCCTAAAAAGAAGCATTAGGCTAATTAGATATAGACATTCGGGCTGTAGAAATTGCAATACAATAGGTTACTTCTTCTCTCAAGAAGATTCAGAATTCCTTTGGGCTTTAGATGCCCTGTTTCAACCTTGATGCGCTTGTAGAAATGTGTTCTTCTCAAAAAATTCTATATAACTACAGCATGGTTCAACAAATTCACTGCTAACACTCTGCTCCCTTTTTCAGCATCCTTTCATTTATTTATTTATTTTCCTAGGTCTTTTTTTGGGGGGGGTAGGGAGAGGAAGGAAGAGAAATACAGGATAACAGAAAAGGACTGGAGAACAAGTGATCTTTTTGTTTTTATTTTCTTCTCTCAAACAGGATGTACATCATTCTGAAAGCAGGTACACCTGAAGGGTACATGTTGTTTTTAATAGCATCCAGGACTGTTCTGTTGAACTTCAAAATGAGAAGAAAACCTTTTTCTTCTTTTGACAAATAACGTGCATCAGTATTAGGTATGAGTGTGAGGCTTCAGCAGACCCAGACTAATCCAGGGACAGCTTGTCAATTCCGGTAGGGTTGGGGGCAGAGAGGAGCTACAGTCAGGACATGGTTCATCACAGGTACAGAAAAGAGGTGCTCACATGGGGAAAAGAAGTGGATGAGGGATACAGGACAGAAGAGTGCCAGTCCCCCAAGTGACCAGCCCTTTGAGAAGGGACTCAAGAGTAAAGATTCAGGAGTGAAAGAAGAAGAAGAAATAAAAGATAAGCATTGAAGGTGGAGGCAAGAAGGGGAGTTCCTAAACGTTATAAACTGTAAAGCATTTCTGAATAAAACTGTTTCTTCCCTAGATGACAGGGATGAGACACCGGAACCCTTTCCTAGGTTATTACTCACACATCCTTAAAATAGCGGACAGCAACAAGTTAATTCTGCTGTTCTTAAGATGCTTCTTTCTCCATGGTGTGTGTGGATGAGTGAAAGACAGGGAATGCTATACTACAGACATGGAGCTCGGAATCCAGAAATTGAGTGTTTGTCACACACAACCAAGGTGATACCGACTCTACCCAGGACCCCAGCACAGCTCACGACTGCTGGAGGCCTGCCTCTGCCTAGGGCACATTCCAGCCCTACTGCACATTCTCTGAGCCAAGTCATTTTTGGACCCTCCTATAGATAAATGGCAGGTTGGTTACTCTAAAAACATCTGAGAAACTTGAAATTTCCGCTCTTTTCCTTGGAATGACAGAATCTGGGATGATTTCCTTCTGTTCCTTATTTAAAAAAAACCCAAAGCATGAAATGGCTCACACATAATTTTGCTAGAGGTTACTCTGTAGACTTAAGATGCTATCCTTTTTTTTTGGAAGCTGCTCAGGCTGCTCAGGATGGCCCAATGACCCATACTCACCTTGGAACCGTGCCCCCACTGTCTGTATAGACCAGTAAAAATGATACTGGCTGTCTAGCTTAGGGGTTGAATAACCTGCGCCAATAACCTGGCTCTGTTGCTGGGAGAAAAAGAGAAAAAAGGAATAACTCCCAGCAGCCATCAATAAACTGTCATGTACTCATCACTCTGTATATGAATCTCTTGATTTTTAGTAACGAGCTGTAGGAAGAGACACAGGAGAAAGAGGCAGGCTCAGGATGAAAGAAAAATGACACATCTATGGAAGGTTTTGATGAAAGGAAGCAAGTATGAAAATACAGCAGCTCCTGAGGAATTGGGTGATAGAGAGACTCATAAGCAGAGCAGGCTGGTCAGAGCCTGTGGGTCCTGTCAGCTCACATCATCCAGGCAAAATCTGGTTTAGACTAGATATTCTCTATTTCCATGATGCATCTCTGGAGCCTGAGGTTCAGATTTTCAACTGGCTTTAGAAGAGTTCAGGACAAAAATTCTGTGTAATTCTTATTCCAGCATTCTTTTAATGGCATTTCCTCTCACTGCTTCCACATCCTGATATTAGCAGGCATTTGTTTCATTTAACTGGGGCGGACCTCTTTCAGACTTTCTAAGTAGCCAACGAGGAGCATGAATTCACTTTAAACAGATGCCTTCAGTCAATATTATCAAAAATAAAAAATGATTTGTCATGATTCAGAAAATCGCAGAATACAGCCCATGGTAGGTGTGCTGGTTTGAAACTGTTATGCATCCCAGAAAAGCCATGTTCTTTCTCTTAATCCAGTATTGTGGAAGTAGACCTATTGTTTAGAGTGGGACCTTTAGATCAGGTGGTTTCCATGAAGATGTATCTCTGACCATTCAACATGGGTCTTAACTCACTTACTGAAATTCTTTAAAATGGAATCATTTTGGGAAAAGCTCAGAGCCAACACAGACCCAGACATTTGGAGATGCAAAGCAAGCCAGAACCTGGGGAGAGCCAAGGGAAATTAAGAGATGAAACCCAGCCCCGGAAAAGCCAACTGAGGAAAACCCACAGGAAACAGAGACTGAAAACAACAGAGCCCAGGAATAAGGGACCAGCAGGTACCAATGAGTTACCTTCCCAGACGACAGAGGTATCCTGGATGGCATCAGCTTTCTTGAGTGAAGGTGACCTCTTGTTGGTGCTTTAATTTGGACATTTTCACAGCCTTAGAATTGTAAATTGTAACTTAAAAAATCCCCTATACAAAAGCCAATTCCTTTCTGGTATATTGCATTCCAGCAGTCTTAGTAAATTGAAACAGTATGCCTACTAACTGCAAAGGGAAAATGTAATTTTACATTAGAGATCTTGTGTCACTATTTTTACCAAGTGTGGTAGTTAGATTCAGTTGTCAACTTGGCCAGGTGAACGTGCCTAGTTCTGTTGCTGTGGACATGAACCAATGGTATGCTGAACCTCATCTATTGCTTGTTACAGCTGCAGTCGGCTAAGAGGTGTGCCTGCTGTAATGAATGACGTTTGATTAAATTGGCTGGTGCTTAAATGAGAGAGTTCAAGTAACACAGCCCAAGCAGTTCGGCATTCCTCATCTCAGCACTCGCAGCTCAGCCCAGGCCTTTAGAGATGCAGAAAGAAGTCACCCGGGGAAAGTCATTGGAACCCAGGGGCCTGGAGAGAAGGCCAGCAGAGACCATCCTGTGCCTTCCCATGTAAGAAAGAACCTCAGTGGAAAGTTAGCTGCCTTTCCTCTGAAGAGCTAACAAAATAAATCGCTTTTATTAAAAGCCGATCTGTCTCTGGTGTGTTGCATTCCGGCAGCTAGCAAACTAGAACACCAAGTGATAAATTCATTAAAAGTGGGACAATGCTTTCCAAGGTGATGGAACAGGATGTAATCATCACCACCTAAGAAGTATTCTTTCCCAAAATATTTAAGCTGAATATAATCAAGCCTTTAGATTAGACTTTCAGTTGATAAGAAATATAGATATACACGAATAAATTAAACAAAACCTTAAAGAGACAATGAGACATATTTTTAAGAATATGTGATATTCTGTAAGGCTACACTATTTGAGAGACAATAACTATAAACATGAACCTAGACTGATTAGATACTGGTTTCAAAAAAAAAAAAAAACAAACAAAATCACAGCCAAAACAAGACATTACTGGGACAATTAGGGAAATCTAACAATGGTCTATATATTTATTATTAAAAATTTCATTGGTAGGATGATATTATAAGCAGTAAAAGTATACATAGAAAATATGCAAAATAAAGCAAGATGGCAAAAATGTTAACAACTGTAGTATTTAGGAAAGATTCTTTAGATAGGTATCTATTAAATGATTCTTTCAATCTTTGTTACTTTGCAGATTTCCATCATAAAAACTGGGACTGGAATCAACAAAATATACCTACATAACAGAGAAGCTGCATTATGAAAGAGCAGGTCTCTTAGCAACAGGAGTGCTTCTTTCTTTTCATGAAGGAAGCAGAGATGGCAATGGCCTTGTCTCATTGGATGAGTGACTTGTGATGATATGCATACCCCAATGACAGTTCTCATCTTAGCCCAGACCTACTCAGCCTTAAATGAATAGAAACTTTGAAAATGAAGAGAATGCTTCCAGACCAAAAGTTTAGATGAAATAGGAAGCAGCAATGTGAAGCAACTTACATCGAGAGACAGTATGTTCCATTATCACATTTCTCTGGAACAATCACTCCTTCCTAGGAAACTTTTTTCTCAGACACTGTTTTATCCTTGCTCTATATTATCTCTTGCCTCTGAGAGGCCTTCATCTGAAGCTTTTTAACTAGCTAACTCCAGCTATGATAAAAACTACTGCAGATTTTCACTTTAGTAATTTATTATTGACACTTTAAACGGCTTCTTTCAGAAATAATTTTCAAATATTCGGCCTTAAAACAACAACTGATCTGGAGTAGATCTATCTAGATTTAGATATGCTACTGCTTCCCCAATGGTTGAATAGAATTGTCAAGAAATGGGAGAAAGGTGCATTCTTTATTGCAAGTCGTGGATAGCACAATGAGTGTGTGCTTTGTAAAGCTACAGGGCTAGCTTTCCATTTAAGAGAAATGCTAATACGGCAGTTCCTAGTTATGACTGCATTGTAGTACAAATTTTAATTTTTAAGACTATTATCAGGAACTTGTGATGCATTTCCCCCAGAAACAAAGACTTAAAAGGATATATCCTGATATAAGGAGGCACTTATATCAGGATAATGGTCAAAGAACCTTAAAGCTTAAGCAGTACTCAACTATGATAAATTTTAAAAAGTATTTCTTTTTGAAAAATTAAGATTCTATAAATTATCTCAGTGGAGAGGATGGGGATCTTGGTCATTTCCAGCAGCAAAATAGAGTAACTCTGGGGGCTAAAGCAGCAATTCATATACAAAGAACATTTGCAAATTGAGCCCTTGCATATGAGAGCTGTCTGTTTTGGGAGGTGTTCTAGTTTGCTAGCTGCCGGAATGCAATATATCAGAAACAGAATGGCTTTTAAAAAAGGGAATTTAATAAGTTACTAGTTCCAAGGCTGAGAAAATGTCCCAATTAAAACAAGTCTATAGAAATGTCCAATCTAAGGCATCCAGGGAAAGATACATTGGTTCAAGAAGGCCGATGAAGTTCAAGGTTTCTCTCTCAAGTGAGAAGGCACATGGCAAACACAGTCAGGGCTTCTCTCTCAGCTGGAAGGGCACATGGTGAACAGGTGTCATCTGTTAGCTTTCTCTCCTGGATTCCGGTTTCATGAAGCTCCCCGGGAGGCGTTTTCCTTCTTCATCTCTAAAGGTCACTGGCTCGTGGACTCTCTGCTTCATGGTGCTGCAGCATTCTCTGCTCTCTCCGAATCTTCTTCATTCTCCAAAATGTTTCCTCTTTTATAGGACTCCAGAAACTAATCAAGATCCACCCAAACAGGTGGAGGCATGTTGTCACCTAATCCAGCTTAACAACCACTCTTGATTAAATCACATCTTCAGGGAGATCTGATTACAGTTCCAAATTCACAATAATGAATAGGGGTTAGAAAAAATGGCTGCCTTTACAAAATGGGATTACGATTAAAACAAGGCTTTTCTAGGGGACATACATCCTTTCAAACCAGCACAGGAGGTATCAAGTTTCTTGAAATCTAAACAGGATTTTATCTAGGAAAAGAATCATACACACACACACACCAACAAATTTGTATTAATGGTCAGAGTTAGGATGTCACAATTTATCAAGTTCTTGGTTACCCACACCACCTCCTCTCTTATTCAAGATCTTTAGTTAGGTGAAGTTCAGAAATTCCTTCTAGAGTAAAGGTTTTAAATCTCGGGATTTAGAAACCTAATGATTATGGAGCCACAAAGTGGCATACCTTCTGAGTAATACATTCAAAGCTAACCTTAAAAAAATTTTGAAAGTTAAGAGATTTTGATTTTAATGTGGAAACTTGAAAATTATAAAAAGAGAAAGATTTAAAAATATTACACTATGTATTTCTGTCATCCACATTCCAAATAAAGTCTATCATCTCCATAGATAATGGCCACATAGACAAAGGTTAATTAGATAACTTGCTTAAATGGTACAGTTTCATTGATGGGCATTCTGGCATCATCTATCAGCATATTAAACGTATGAACCACTTGAACCAGTAAATTCATTGTAGGGATGTATCCCACTCACACACAAGCAAACAAATATTTAAGTTCACAGATCTACAACAAAGCATTGTTTGCAAAAACAAAATTCTGGACGCATTAAATATCCTTCAACAGAGGACTGGTTAAATACATGATTATCAATCCACTTAGCGGAGTATTTTGCAACTTTTGAAAGAAGGTATATATGGACATCTACATATGAGATATACCAGATCTACCTATGTAAAGCTGTACACGCTCTACTGTTAAGTGAAAAGGGCAGGTCACACAATAGTATATCCTGTGTTAAAATTTTATAATTATACCTATATGGCTTGATTTTGTAATTTAAAAACCCACAAACTTTGTTTATATAGTCGTTGTAGGTTTTTTAATAACCACATAAAAAAGTTTTATAAATTTACTGGCAAAAATGACATACATCAGACCTTAGAAAAGCTGGCTTACATTTAATGTCCGCATACATATGGCTGATTGTAAATCTATCTTTGCCTTCAGGTGCCCAAGCAATTCTTTCTGCCATGAGGTACAGTGCTCCATCTTGCTTCTTTTGACGCACTTTCTTTACAATCAGCAAAACTTCTTCAGATGAAGTTGCCATGGTATCTAGAAGAGCTAAAAGAGGAAAAAATAAAGAAAAAATGTTTCATATATTAGTTACAGTCAGATTTGTTGACTCCTAGGGTTTCTCTCAAATTTAAAGCTTAAACTGTAGGAAATTAACAAGAGGGGAAAAGCTCTTCCCCCATTCAACTTGTATGAAATTATTCCTTTAATTTCAAATTTCATTTGGCTCATACCACAGCTGTGAATTTACACAACACATAACGATTTTTTTTTCCCAACCTAAAAAAAGTTTTCCTCAGTGATATTCTTAAATGTCAAATACATGATTCGACTACAAATATGTGGCCTTTTATTTAATCTCTATTTAGAATTGTAGAACTTTGGAATTATACAGGAACCTACTTAGTTCAAATTTGCTTCACACTGAAACAACTAAGGGTCAGAGAATTTAAGTGATCTTTCCAGAGCCACTGCTAGAGTTCAACTCACACCCAAGTTTCCTCATTTCTGGTCTAAGTTTCTTCCTACATGCCTGAAATAAGAACAAAAGAATTCAATGCTTAACAGTTCAGATGCTATTTTCCCATCATGTAACAATCAAATATCTTCAGCTGCTCTCATGTCTTGGCTGATTCATTTGCATAAGGCAAATCAGTTATCTAGGGAACAGTGTGCTGAGCCACCCCATTCCCCAAATCCTGGCTGTCTTAAATGCTCAGTCCACATCCTTTTATATTATTGGTTGCTTTTCAATGGCCAATAATAGTCCTCCATTAAGTTTCTGGATTGGAACCGCTTCTTTGAAAGCTTCAGTGCTGGGAGGCCAGTGGAGGTGGGCTAGGAGGTGTGGCAAACATTTTGGAGCACTTACTACTATCCTAATAAAAGTATTATTTCATTTAATGCTCAGAAATACCCTATGACACTCACTATTACTCTTATTTTAAGATGGGAGAAGTGGCAAAGATAGAATTTGAACCTTGGTTGTCTATTTCAGAGCTCTTCATCATTCTGTCATGGTACATATGCAGAAATAACTGCAGGATGGAGACTGAAACTCTGGATGTTACCTTGGCAGGAACAAGGATATAATGACCGAATCCCTAGGAAAGCTCCCTCTCAGACAATCTCTACATCCTTATCCTCTGTTCCAATCACTGAACAAAAGTTGAAAGCAGAAAAGAAAGGGACTCCTGCATAAAGAACCTTAATGTCACTAGTATTTCTAGGAAGAGGTTAAAAAATGATTTTACAGGATGGTGGTGGTAGAGGCAGCACAACACTATGAATGTAATTAACAGCACTGAAATATAATATAAATCTGATGGTGACTAAAGGGGGAAATGTTAGATTGTATAATGGTAACAGAAGAAAACTTAAACAAAAACAATGGAACTACACTACAAAAACAGAGAACACTAAGTTAAACCACTAACTATAGTTAACAGTATAATTATAAAAATGTGCTTTATCAAACTGTAACAAATGTTGCACACTAAGTCAAGTTGTAAATAATAGGGTAGTACAAAGAAATCCTACATTTTATGCATGATTGTTCTGTAATCCCATGACTGCTTCTCTAATAAAAAAATAAACTTAAAATACACACCCAATTTAATGTCTATTTCAAGGCTTGACTATGGTTGCCTTAAGTCTGAAAAGGACTCTGAGGCTGTCTGAGCTCAATGGGAAAGAGGCCATGATTGGTGGTGATACCTGCCCTAGGTTGCAATGAGGACAGCTGGAACACAAATGCCACTTATATTTCACTTGTGGTGAATTTATGACTTTGGTTTTCATTCTCAAAGAAATGTTTTAAAAATAAAAATTTAATATAATTTAAAAGAACTTAGCATATCCAGGTGTCATAAGAATCAAATCTGCCTCAAGCCAATGAGTGAAGCTTTACTAAAAAACTTTTCATAGTGGTTAAAAGAAAACAAATGGGAATAATGAAATGTTAGATCTACCATTAATTACTCAAAATGACTAAAGAGGACCTGTTTGTACAGCATGGAAAAATAAGCATTACAAAGAGTGGAAGGCATTAACAACAATAGAAATCTGCAATTTTTGCATAGTTATCTGAAAAATAAAAACAAACCACTTCTTAAACCAACATCTTTAGGATTAATGTAAAAATCACTGGATTAAAAAACTACCATTTCTTTCACTAAGTACTGATTTGGAAATAAAAGACACAAGTAAAAAAAAAGTGAAATCCTGATTTGACCTCAATTATGAGGATCTCTGCATTTATAGGTCTCCTCAGAAAGGATTAGCTGCTCCACCTAAAGAATGGATAGGAAAGGAGTCACTGTAAATACATTTTTTTCAGTACATTTATACTGAGTCAAGGAGTCTAGAGGTTATTGAAAGATGAACAGTTAGTCAACAGCAATTTGTTTTCAGAGAGCTTTCAGTCTAGTGAGCAGGGTGTGCACGTGTGTTGTTAGTGTGTACAAAGTGAAATGCATGAAGCCCCAAAGGGGAGGAAAAAATATTTTGAGTTAGGACTCAGAGGCAATTTCTTCACATGGGAGGCCTTGTCAATGGTTTGCCATTGTATTTGTCTTGTCTTCAGTAATTTTTAAAAACTAAGATATAATTAAACCAACAAAATGCACAGCTCTTCAGTTCTTCTGTTTAATATATTTTGGTAATGGTACACACCCACATAACCACTACCCAAAACATAATCTAGAACATTTCCTTCACCTCTGAAGGTTTCCGCAGATCCTTATTCCAGTTAATTCTCTCCTCTGACTTTCCAGCAACCATTTTCTGATTTTTATCACCACAGATTAATTTTTGTCTGTTCTAGAATTTCATATAAATGGATCAGATGGTATATACTCGTGTCTGGCTTTTCATTTAACAAGTCTTTTAGGTTCACAATATTGTTGCATGTATAACACGTTAGCATGAATTGGGTCTTGAAGACTACAGAGGATTTCAACGGAAAAAGCAAAGGGAAATGGACATTATTTCCCTTTGCCTTTGGGGCAAAGGCTTGAGACTCTCTAGGAATGGCAAGCATTCTGCTCTGGCTGTAATATAAAGTTTATGGCAAGGATTGGTGGGATGTTTCAAACAGAGCCAATTAGTGGAAGAGGATACCAGCCAACGTGGTACACAGTAGAGAACTTCTTAAGGCTTCTGGATATTGAAGTGATTTGTATTTGAGGAAATTAAACTGAGGACAGTATGAGAAATATTGAAGAGAGGGACCAGAAGGGGTCTCAAACATGCTGAAAGAGGTATCATGGCTGCTTGCCCACAGCCATTCCAAGCCTTAATGACAAGAGTACAGTGGTGCCATTTGTAGAAAGAAGAAAAGGTTTTAAAGTGAAGATAAGAAATCCAGTTCTGGATGTAAGTATGGTGTGGTGGTGAGTCATTCAGGTGGAGCTATTCTGTATTATGTGGGTATTTGTAAAAATTAAGAGGCTAATAAGACAAATGTTTTTAAGCTCACTAATTAATAAAGAAGGATTTTAGAATTCCCATAATCCCACAACCCTAACATCAATTTTCTTCATTTTAAATTGCATTTACCCTATCAGTACCACCTTACAACTGTATTCATGAAATAAATCCAAACCAATTATCTTGTGTTTCTCACTTACCACTGAAAACCTTTTCCCATGTTGTTTTATATTCTTCATAGCTTTAACACCCATATACTATAAGTAGTTAAAAACTCTTAATATATAATACCATCTTTTAACTGATTTACTTAGGTGATGTTCCACTAAAATTTTAGAGGATTATTGCTACTTAAAAATTTTTTAAAAGTTACCATTTTAAAATGCTATTGAATGTCATGAAAAGATACACCAAGTGATAATAGCAAGCAAAAAAGCATGTAGTTTGAGTCCACACTCTTAAATAAAAAAAAATCTATCTAAAATGCATTGAATGCTTAATAACACATTCCAGACACTGGGCTAAGTTCTTTTTAGGCAGTATCTCATTCAGTCCCCAGTAACAATCCTATGAGGTAATTTCTGTTGTGTAGATAAGGAAAATGGGGACTAAAGCATCAATGCACAGAATTGAAGAGGACCACTAAGGATAATTTAAAGAATACAAAGAGAAAGAGGGAAAAGACTATATAGAGCTGAGAAATAAAATTAAAAAGATAAGATGGTGGAATCAAGAAACGCCTTTTCAGTAATAACTTTGAATGTTAACGGACTAAATTCACTGATTAAAAGATACAGATTGGCAGAATGGACTATGAAACATAATCCAGCCATATGCTGCTTAAGAAACTCATTTTAACACAAGGATACAAAAAGATTGAAAGTGAAAGGATGGAAAAAGATTTTCCATGCAAGTAGTAACCAAAAGAAAGCTGGAGTAGCTATACTCTATGCTTCCTGTGTTTCAGTTGTTCAAATGAGCTCCACAGATAGGTTGAACTAGATAATGCATTACAGAAAATCTCAGTTCCAGATCAAATAAACCTTTCTTCCATTGATCTCAAAGAGTATGTGTGGTTCTAAAATATAGACACTGTCTTCCTTACCCCTGTGTACTGAATTACTTAAACCCCAACCTGTTCGGCTTCATTCTTATTTTTACTAACAGACTATATATATAAAACAGCCTCTCAAAATCCAAACATAATAATCACCACTCCAGACTTAATGTGTCTGCTTTAAAAGTTTACAATTTAGGCCCCTGTTTTCTTATAATCATTTTCTAAAGGTGACCATACCATTGTTTTGGGGTTTTTTTGGCTTATTTTGTCTCACCAAATGTCCCATATTGGTTCATTCACATCATTGCATGCATCACGACATTGCTCCTTAATGTAGCAGCCTTCTTTGTCTCTTACAGTATCTTTACATTTAAAGTCTATTTTGTCCGATATTAGTATAGCTACTCCAGCTGCAGGCCTATTGATTTGGGTATCCCTAAAGTTTGACACAGTATCAAGGGATTCCCTGTTGAATAGTCCCATAGTCTTTCTCCCCTCCCTCAGGGGACTTTGCCAATACTTTTTGGCTATCTGCTTAATATACTCTAGGATGTTTCCAGGCCTTACGATAATCTGTACTGTGTCAAACTTTAGGGATACCCAAATCAATAGGCCACGCCCTCGATCATGAGGCTTACTCTTGTGAAGCTTATGTAGGTAGCAAAGAACCTTAGACTACTATAGGCGTGCCTGAGAGTTACTTCTGGAGGACCGCTGTTGTTGCTTAGATGTGGCCTCAGTGTCTCTAAGCCCAATTCTGCAAGTGAAATCATTGCCCTCCCTCCTATGTGGGACATGACGCCCAGGGATGAAAGTATCCCTGGTGACATGGGAGATGACTCCCAGGGATGAATCCAGACCTGGCACCGTGGGATCAACAATTACATCCTGATCAAAAGGGGGAAAAGAAGTATAATTAATAAAGTATCAGTGGCAGAGAGAGTTCAAATACAGTCAAGAGGCTACATTGGAGATTGCTCTTACTCAAGCGTCAGGTAGACCTTAATACCTATCATAACCTGCTAACCCCCAACCAGGACCATTCCAGCCAATCCTAAGGAACACCTAGGGCAATATGTAAGATTCCACAAGGGTTCCAGCCGCTAGAGTAACCTTCCAGAAACCTACAACCTCCAGATGGGTCCCTGGTCCAGGTAAGTCCTGAAACCTAGCCCAGTCTCTCCAGGACATCAGATAGTTCCATATTCCTACCCCATGTTAGTGACAGACCCTTTCAACATAAAAAATTTAGATCTGCCACAGACCAAACAACCCCAAAGAGAGGTATGGAAAGATCAAAGGTGATGGTGGAATAATACATGGAAGATAGGACTTAACAAATGAATATGAAAGCTGAATCATTAAATTGTTACCTCTTTCAGTCTCCAGTATTTTAGAGCAGCTATAAGTAAAAACCTAAAATTGTGAAATTGTAACCCAGTCAAAGTCTGAAATATGTTCTACAACTAATTGTGGTGCTGTGTTTTGAAATTTATAGCTTTTTTGTATATATGTTATTGCTCACAAAAAAAGAAGGAAAAAAAGTCGACTGTGATGATAATGTATTTAAGCCCTCTAGCCTCCTATATTCTGAAGCAGCTAGCAGGAAAAATATGAAATGATAGTACGGTAGCCCATGACAAACTCTGGGATCTATCCTATAACCACTTTTTGAAGAGTGCTTTGAAAACTATTGCTTTTTTATTTCTTTGCTTTGTATATATGTTATACTATACAATCAAAAAAGTTGAAAAAAAAAGTTAGAATGGGTGTAGCCAAGAAAAAAAAATTTCACGTCCTATGAGAGATCTCTCTGCATATATAGCCTTGGCTTAATTAAGCCCAGAAAGCACTATAGCTCTGCAGTCACTGATCAGAGTACCATTTCCTTTATGAATTCCAGTAACTGGCTCCTACCGTTATAAGGAAACAGTGATAGGAAGAAATTGAAACTGTTGAGCAGAAATCTTTAAATTACTGCATCTCTGCATTTCCATCACCTACATCCCTTTTCTAACATGTAGAGATAAATGGAAAAACAACACAAAACTACAACAAATGAAGAATAAATTCCTTATCACTCTCTAAAAGGAGATTACTGGGGGGGGGGACTGCTAAATCTATCAATGCAAAAAAGAGATCTGGCATTCTCCTACTCAAAAATGTTTTAACATTCACTAATATCGCATTATAGGGGGAATAAGACCTTAGAAGTAAGTAGTGACCAAAATATACTATTTCAAGGACAGTTACAGAGACAAGATATTAAGGGCAACAACTGATGGAGCAGTTATAAGACTGAGACCTTTTTATTTTATAGCAGCTGAGTGAATGGCAGGAGGAGGAAAACGTGACAAAGAAGATAGGGGGGAATGTGCCCATATCCACTAACAAATACTGCACACTGACAAAAGTACATTACTAAAATTAAGTGGAGAGCAGGAAGAAGGTCTATTAGACTGACACCCAACACTGCTACACTGTAGGCATAGCTAGGACAGGTTTTGATTTAAGAAGGGCAATGAAAGTGGGGGGAGAGGGAAGAGGAAAAGCACAAAGACACCTGTAGCAGCAATACCCACTGGTAGGAATAGTGATCAAATACTAGGAAAGCCAGAGATACACCAGACAACAAAGGGGGAAAACAGCAGCATAGAGGAGCAGGCTTTAAGGTGGAACGATATAGTAGAAGGGAGAAAATACAAGCTTTGAGGGTAGTACTCAGAGAAGTATTTGCAACTGACTAGAACTGATTTTTTGTTTCATTACTTTTAACTGATTTCTCTCTTTGCACTAATCTTGCTAGTATCTTAAAAGAACTCTCTATGCATTTGCTTGGATTATTCTCACATATGCACTGTAATTTGTGTTTAACATAACCCGGAAGAGACTCAAACCTATCACTCAATCTGCTGCACTGCTAAGAATCAGCTGAATGAAAGGAGACCAGGTTTAATGGTACCAAATTAGCGCTTTCTCCTAATTTAGGCCAGCTAATAGATACAAAGTTCTCTCCAAAACCCAGTACTCATGTTAAGCCATAGGTTTGCTATTAAAAGGCTATCTTCCTTTCTGCTGTGACCGTTGTACCTTAACTGCTCTGGTTTTGGCTTTTTAAAAACTCTGTTTTAGGGTTAGCAACTTTGTTTTAATTACCAAAGCCCAGATTATTGGTTTTCAAACTGTGTTCCAGGAAGATGCTTCTGGGATACAGGGGAGGCTGAGTGGGTGGGGTCTGGCCACCCAAACTCAGTACCACCAGAGGCGCTGCTTTATATATTGGGGTTCCAGTTTAAAATTTATGTGAAGTTGTTCCATTTCTTTAAAAGGTTTGAAAGTCACAAGTTTTGATAATCGTAATATTGTTTTGTATGGAGTTAATACTTCTATAAGGTATATTTCAAGCTATCTAGTTTTCGTATGCTTTTTAAATTGGGTTTTCTAATGGGTAAAAGTTTCCATATCCCCCAATTTGTAGACGCTAAAAAGGGCATTTTAAAAGTTAGATTCAGCCTTTGAAAACACTGGGGAATTTATAAAATAATTACATGTTTCCATGTGGAGATGGTTCATTTTTCAGCATTACCTGACAAATTTGGGAATGACTCAAACTGAGTGTGGGGGAGGGGTGTGTGGCTTGGCACACGTCGCGTAAACGTTTTACAGTTTTTGGAGCGGTCGGTTTGACAGGTGGAGCAAAGCGTGTGCGAACACGAAGGTGAAGACTCATCTTGTACAAAAACTGAAAGCCCAACAGCGCATTCCCTAACGGGAGGAGCTTCTTTACCTGGGAGAGGCCACCACTTCCTTTATTCCCCTGAAAAAAGTCTGATCTGACTTTGGGTAAACCTTCGAGTTCCTACTCACAGTGAACCGAAAAGCAAGTAGATTAGGGGTCGTCTCTTCTCCGCAATGGGATTATAAAGGGCAACAGGGACGGCAGGTTTGGGAGTTGTGCCGACAGCGACACAGGTGAAAGGGACAGAATCCGCGGCGTCCTGCGCCTCCCGGGCCTGTCAGCTCCTCACCCGCCCGCCCACCCCCATTCTTCGGTATAAACTTACCAGGCGGGAGCTACGGCCCTGGTCAGGGAGTAATTAACCAGGCTGGGGCGGGTGGAGCTCTACCGCACTTCTTAAAACCGCTGCCAGGAAAAGGCTGAAACCCAGTAGCCGCCGCCGTCGCCGTCGCCACCACCCCGGTTACTGGGGGGTCTCGCCTCCATCGCTGGCAGCGAGAACTCTGAAGGCACGTGACCGGAAGCACTAAGGCGGCCCTTCAGGGCACGTGACCCGTCAGCGCGGCTGCAATGACACCTTCCGCTAGTTCCTCCCCTCCCCCACCTGTTCCCGCCTGTTTCGTTTCCTCTCGCCGGCCTCAAGCAGTGAAGAGTCCCGGGATCTTGGCTGACCCATCCCTTTGGCCGAAAGCATCTCGGGTCTGACCGGCGCCGTGTCTTCAGCCAGGTGTAGCATGGTAAGTGCAAGCTGTAGAGAGCGTAATTGCGATCACGGTCTGAGGGGGAGGGATCACGCGCTAAGATGGGCGACAGCCGTCATGTGACAAGAAGTGCTGCTAACTGCGTTTTCGCCGCGTCCGGGACGCTCCTGAATGACGTAAGACAGGGAGGGGAGGAGCGGAAGGAGAGACAGGTTCTGGTTACACTCGTGGTACCGGGTGAGTGCCCAGTTGCCAAGCCGGGAAAGAGGGGCCGTTCCGCCGAGAGTTGGGGGTAGCTACCTGCCTAGAGGTGTTGGAGCGGGGCTGGGACCTCCGGACTGCTGTTCTGTTAGCGTGGCTTTGAAAACTCGGCTTCCGGAGTTCCTCTCTTCGAGTTCTGAATCCAGAGTTAAGTTATCGCCGTTGAAACGTAGTCGTTCCGCTAGGCAAGGGAACTTCCTTGTGGGTAGGGACATACCTTGTTCATTCCCGTGTCTTCAGCGCTGGGTACAGGACCTGGAACATAGTACGCACTCAGTGATTATTGAATGAATGAGTCTGTGTCTGAAGGGGTGTTGTTTGTTGATTGTTACTTTTTGGGTAGAAAGATGCCGATGCCCGGTCACGAAAAATGGGGAGAATTTCCTGTTTCTCCTTCTCATAGTTTCTTACGTCTTTTCATCTTTCCTCCTCTCTCCCCTCGGCTCACTTTCCGTCCTCGCACCTTGTGGGGAAAGGAGAACGCTGCGATTTGTACTTGATATGTGAATAGCAAACCCAGGTCCATTAGTAATTTTAGTACCTGGGCGGATACGAAAACTTTAAGTCTTACTACTCCTTTAAGTTATCGTCAAGTAATGTGGGGAAATGGAAAGACGATTTGATATGTACTCAGGAGACGTGGATCCTAATATCAGTTTTACCACTTACAAACTCTGTGACCTTGGGCAAGCCGATCTCTCAAATTGTTTCATTCACTTTGATAAACATTTATGGCCACCTTCTATATGCTTAGTTGTTTGTGTAATTGTTTGCTACACTGGAGCCGTGACTTCACAGAAGTAACATTTAAATTTAGCTTTGCAGAAAGTAGAGTTTTGTTAGATGGGGCAACATTCAAGAAATAACATATAGTAAAGCGTGGAAGCGCAGAATGGAAAGGGAATAAACGATAGCTCAGTGTAGTCGAAGAATAGGAGAGAGGGCAAATTGGGAGATGAGAGTGGAAAGAGAAGTAGGAATGAGATCACGAATGGTTTTTAGATCATCAGGTAAGAAGGGGAGTTATGGAAGGGTATGTACAGAGGGTTTTTTCTGTGTGTGGGGGGTGGATTTTAAAAAATCTTTTCATTATGAAAAATTTCAGGTATAGACGAAAGGAAATGGCATGATATAATGAATGAACCCTCACGTATATGTCACGTATGTGTTACCAGCATTCTTCTGTTGTATGTACAAAGCTTTTACATTTGTAGGTACTTTTTTTTCATGTCCATTGTCATATTTGCTTAATAGAAGCTTTTAATTTGAGCTCAGTTCTACCTCTTATTTTATTTTTCTTTCACCATTTATCTAGGTACTGACTAGGAAGACTTTATTCACTTTATGTGAAAAATTTGTTTGAATTTTAGTTGTCTGGTTGCTCTGTATGACATGGCCACTTTAAAAACACGGCTAATGCTATCAAGTTGTGATATAGAAACCTGGTGTACAAATGATGGAAGTGAGTGTTTCTACACTATTCTGTGTTCATCCAACTACTCAAGTGCCTCTGTAGAAGGTTGACCAATAGAGATAAGTATTTGAAAATTTCCAGTAATCAAAGACCTGGAAATATTATAATTTTGGAAGACATGATAATGCTTTTCAAATATTTGAAAGGTTTTTTTTGAAGAGCAAGTAAACTTATTCCTTTGAACTGTAGAAACCAAAAGTAGAAATAACTGATAAAAGCTCTATGTGATCAGGATTCAGCCCAGTACTTAAAATGACCTTATAACAATTACAGCTGTTTAGTAGTGATATAGACAGCTTCATGAGAGTGACTGCTTCCTTTCCATCACTGAAAATGTTCAGGGATTGGGAGCACCTAGTTTCTGAATTAGGTAGACATGTGCACTGAGTTACCTCTGAGGCTTCTTCCAAATTGAAAATTCTGGGAAGTGGGCATTATGCTGCATCTTGAAGGTGGAGTAGATTTAGAAAAGTAGATTTGGAGGGGAAGGAATCACTTCAGGGAGAGAGTAAGCACAAAGAAAGATGTACAAGTTGAAGTTCATTTAATATTATCACCTAGCAACTTCTTTTGTTAACTGACGTTAGTTATACTGTTTCTTTTTCCCCATTCTCATCTCCCATTATATCTTTTTAATTTCTAAATAGGAAATGAATAGGTCCCCCACTCCACTGCACTCCATTATATATTTTTTAAATTAGTTTTTATTGATGTATATTATATATTCACATACCATGTAATCATCAAAAGTGTACAATCAGTGGTTCACAATATCATCATATCGCTGTGCATTTATCATCACAATGGACTTTTTTTCCTTTTTGTGAAAAATAACATATATACAAAACAACAATACATTTAAAAGCACATCGCAACAATTAGTTGTAGAACAGATTTCTGAGTTTGATGTGGGTTACAATTCCACGATTTCAGGTTTTTACTTCTAGCTGCTCTAAAATACTGGAAACTAAAAGAAATATCAGTATAATGATTCAGCAGTCATACTTATTTGTTAAACCCTACCTCCTCTGAATAATTCCATCATCACCTTTGATCTTTTTCTCACTCTCTAGGGGTATTCAGGCTATGCCCATTCTAACTGTTTCATGTTGGAAGGTGCTGTTGATAATATGGAATGGGGGATGGAACCAGTTGATGTTTGGGAGAGGCTGGGCCCCTTTGCATTGCAGGACTTATCCGGTCCAGAGATCTATCTGGAGGTTGTAGGTTTCTGGATAGTTACCCTAGTGCATGGAACCTTTGTAGAATCTTATATATTGCCCTGAGTGCTCTTTAGGATTGGTTGGAATGGTTTTGGTTGGGGTTTAGCATACTATGATAGGTAGCAATGTCAAACTGAAGCTTACATGGGAGTGACCTCCAGAGTAGCCTCTCCACTCTGTTTGAACTCTCTCAGCCACTGTTGTAGTTTGCTAGCTGCTGGAATGCAATATACCAGGAATGGAATGGCTTTTTAAAAGGGAAATTTAATAAGTTGCAAGTTTACAGTTCTAAGGCCAAGAATATGTCCCAATTAAAACACGTCTATAGAAATGTCCAATCTAAGGCATCCAGGGAAAGATACCTTGGTTAAAGAAAGCCGACAAAGTTCAGGATTTCTCTCTCAAGTGGAAGGGCACATGACGAACACAGTCACGGTTTCCCTCTCAGCTGGAAGGACATATGGCGAGCATGGCATCTTCTGCTAGCTTTCTCCCCTGGCTTCTGGTTTCATGAAGCTCCCCGGGAGGCATTTTCCTTCT